>CM063588.1:13531922-13576742 GCA_032356905.1 Salix exigua | reverse complement strand
CCATGGTTTGAGTAATTACCTTTATGTAATGATGCATCCAATTTTTGGGTGACTCCCCAAAATATACCATAAAATAACAAAAATAAATAAAAAGGGTCGGCGTTGGTAGAAAAATCAATGGTGAATTTTTGAGTGTTTCCACAAGAACGATTGTGTCTCTTTTGTCCCCAAGATAGAAGAAAATACAGATTTAAGACAAAAGTATTTTTATCATCGGATAAATCTGTATAAGAATTAAGTCGAGGGATATAATTATATTTTTATGGGCCAATTTGATTTAATCGTCAACCAATTTTAAATATAATTATGTTTGGGAATTAATTGAAGTCTAATTAAAGTATTTAATTAAGTGCAAGGACTTAATTATACTTTAAGTTGGTCAAAATAATTTTATTAATGACTTAATCAGTGAAAAATCAAGTCCTTGAATTTAATTTGGGCTCAATTGAGAAGTTGTGAATTTTCCGAGGCTAAATGGAATTTTTCCAAGCCAATTATGCAAAATCAGAGGTCCAATTGGAAACAATTGAGAGTTTAATGGTCAATTGTGAGTCAAATGGCATAGATTGGAAATCAAGGGCCGAAATAAAAAGGCGAGCAAAATTTAAGGATAACTTTGAATTTTTCACGGGGACATGATTGCACAAAATCATAAATTTAGAATCAAGTAGGAGTGCAATTGAGCTGATTAAAGTTGAGGGACCAAGTTGATCTTTAGCCATCCTCTCCCGAATCTTTGCGCATGCAAGTGTAGGCACGCCAGCACGCCACCCATGGTCATGCGTTGCCTGGGAAGTCCCTTCTTCCATTTTACGAGGTAAAGCAAGAGGCGGCCCTCGGTTACATGCACGAAGAGGCTGGTTCTCCTGCTATAAATGGTCAAGCACGAGCAAGCGGAATGGGGGACGAAAAGAGGGAGGAGAAAATATTAAAACCTGCATGCAAAACGAGTTTTTACGCAGGAGGGGAATAAGTGGAAACAAAGTAGAATAGGAACAGTAAACAGAAGAGAAAAACTGGAGAGGGACGAACAGGAGAAGAAAACGGGAGGAGAAGAAAAAAAGAGGGAAAATGTGGGCAGAAACTTAGGAAAAAAAAGTTTGAAATAGAGGATAGCTTTTGCTGAGAAAAAACAGAGAAAAAGCGAAGAAAACAAGAAAATTTTCGTAGGAAACATAACTGATCTTCATCCCTCTCGGTATGCAAATTTTCTGTCTCTCTCACTAGAACCAGAGACGTTTGTCCTCTCTCTCCTTCTCGGCCAAGCATTCCGCCACCAACCCCAACCACTCCTCACCACCACTTCATCATCATCATCTCTGCCTTCACCCCAGCAGCAGGACCACCTTCGCAGCGACAACAGGGACAACGAAGAGGCAGCCATTCCAACAATCACCAGCGACTTCAGGCCCTTTTTCCGGCCACCACAGACCTCCGTTTTTGACGCCACCATAACAAGGAGAACCATCTCGACCTCCTCTACACGAAGGTATTAATAGAATCTCCATTCATCGCACTTGAAAAATTGTCATAGCACTGTTCATCTTCTTCAATCGCTCATCGTCTTTTATTTTGCATACGCGGAGTGACTCCGCACGGTCATTTGGTCGGGCTTCATGCCTGGCCCGACCTCTAAGAGACAGGCTCCGACCTTTTTATCATTTGGGCTTCCAGCCAGATCGGCTAGTTGTCGACCCACCAGTCGACAACCGACCAAAAAAATAAAAAGAAAAACTTTTTTTTTTTAAAAAAAGAAAATTTTCAAAAAAAAAAGGTATTTTGTTTTATTGCATACGGCCGAATTCCAAGTATTTTCTCGTTGTATTTTTTCGTAAAAAATATGTGCATATTTTTCCATATTTTTTTTTAAAAGCAAAAATTTGGATATCATAACCAGTTTATGATTATCCATTGGCATTCGGCCAAAATGTCAAAAACAATTTCACAATTATTTTGTCCTATCTATCACGGTGTAAAATTATACTGTAATGTACACCTGTGGATAAATAAAAATAAGATTTTTAAAATACAGTGCAAAAATTCATTTTTAGTTAGTCTTTTATCTCTTAACGAGATAGAGATTCTCTCATGGAAAGAAATCTATGTCGAAGTTTTGGAGAGACCAAAAAAAATAATAATTTAGGAAAAACAATCAAACAACAATGTAGCTTGCCTTAGGTAGGGTACACTAGGGGTGATGCGTTTTCCCTTTGCACAATAAGTCTCCTTACCCTAGACTCTCGCAGACCAATAGGTTCCTAGTAACCTTAATACTAGGTGGCGACTCCCAATAATTATAGTCGTAATTTTTACAACTATAAAAATACCCCTCATATTTCACCGCGCACCGTTGTCCCCCTGAATCCCGGGAAGAAGGCGGGGCGCGAAGCGCGCCACAAAAATCGTCGTCGTGACAATACCATTGTGATTGCTCAACTTTCTCGGCACCCCTTGTGGTAAAAGGCGTAATACTCATTTTATCTCAATTGATCACAATAAAGGTTTTGTTAATCAAATGTTAATCGTCTCCATTCCCATAAAAGCACTAGGAATATTGAATGATCCTAAACAAGTATAATCCATTAATGAGGAGATGAGATCCCTAAGAAAATAAAAACAAAAATATGAACTCATCAATTTGGATATCAGGGAGATAAATAGATATATATAGACACACAAACCAATATAAAAAAAGTATTGGTACAAGTTAAGCTTTCCTATTTAGTTTACTTGTAAAATAGAAATTGAGATATGATATTTTTTCTTACTAGGGATCCTATTAATTATCCCAACTATATCATTCTCTAGGGTAATTATGAAAAATACCTCTTAAGAAAATCTTTTAATAAAACAATGCATTATAACATTTTTGTATATAGCGAACCTCAAAACAAAATCTTCATAGCATAAAGAAAAACCCACATAACTCCCTTGACCCATTTAAATATGACAAAAATATTTATTACTTTTATATAAAAAAATATTACAATATCACATATCTATAATAATGTATTTACAATATTTATATTATATTTTGAAAATATAAAATACAACCATGATACCATAATATTATATTTTATACCGATCATATTTCAAACTGAAACTATGATTAGAAGAGAAAAACGAGTTTGTTTTGAGAAAAAAAATCATTTCATATCTCTCTCACACACTTATATATATATATATAAAAAAATTAAAAATATGTTTTCAAATACATTAAAAAACATAAAGCCTTAAAATTTATTTTTACCTAAATCAGCCTTAAAAGTTTTTTAATCTATAAAACTCCAATCTAAAAACTTTTATCAACCAAAAAAACCCAAATGTATGTATAGTGTTAAGCATTAGTATCTTCTTTTTGAATTTTATAGATATTAGAATATTTTGATGGAGTTTCTTCATAAAAATATGTATGATAAAGTTTTGATAATTATATATTCCAGAGAAAAGATGCATTCATTGCCACTCATAATTTTCATTTTCCTAACCTTGTCTATATATGGGAATTATTCATATTTTGTAGTTTGGTTATATTTTAGATAGTTTGATTAATTGTTTAAATAAGTAAATCTGATATTATTATTTACATCATTTTAAAAATATTTTTCAAGAATTGATAGGTAGCCTTTCACTTTTTAACAAGATTTTTTATTTTAAATTTTAGTTTATTAAAATAATCTACATATATATATATATATATACAAAAATTGGCTAGTACATAGAATCCACTAGGTATATATATATACTAGACCATGCCCCCGCGCTCCGCCGCGGCAACATAATTTTTTTTCAATGTAAAAATATTAATTATGTGTATTTTTTATTATAATATAAATTTAGCTAAAATAATAAATCTGTGTAAAATTCATGTCAAGTGCAAGTTTTCTATAAAATATATGAATTTAAAATTGATATAAAGTTAAATAAAAAAGAATAAATTTATCATCACCATTAAAAAAGCAAGAAAACTCGGATATCTGAATTATTCAGTTCACTGTATTAAGATTAGTTTATTTTATAATTTAATTTAAATAAAACAAAAATAAAATTTCAAATGTGAAAATACCCACAATAATAAAATTAAATTTTAATTTTTTATTTTTATTTTATATTTTAAATTAAAAATGATGTTTTTAGATTATTTTGATTTGTTAATGTAAAAATAGTTTTAAAAATCAAAATTAAAATATTATAATATTTTTCTGACCAAAAACAATTGTATTTAAACAAAAGATTTATAAAAGAAAGTAATAAAAAACCAATAACTAAAATTATCATTATTATTGTGTAAATAGTAAAATCATAAAAATCATTCAATCCAAAGAACAAATAAAAATAAAATAAAAGAAAAAAACAATAAGTAAAGGGAAAAAGGAAGCAATATTAATTTTAAAATGACTACCAATTTAAATTAAGATCTCAGGATTGAACCGATAAAAATCCCAACAAAAAACTCTATAAAAAAACTAAAAGTATAGATGTATAAATACGAATAAAAAAATACATAGTCTAAGACTTTTATAAAAAAAAATGAATGAATTAATATACAAACCCTCGAATAATCAAATAAAAAAATAAATAGTTAAATTTCTATCAACAAAAAATGAATACATAAATTGAAAATCTGTCTTTATGTGATTGTTATTACCATTACTATAATAGTTAAAATTATTATCAACATTACTGCCAAAACAATCTCAATAATAAAATGATCAGGAAAAATCATTAAAAAAACAACCACTGAAAATATCATGATCATTGCATAAATAGTCAAATCATAAAAATAATCCAATCCAAAGAAAAAAAGAAGCAAAAAACAAAACAAATGAACAAAGAGAAAAAATGAGCAATATTAATAAAAAAGCAATTCAAATAATTAAATTGCCCTGAAAAATTATTACAAAAAGCCAAAAACTTGTATAAAAAAATAAAAATATCATTTAATAAAAAATAAAAATAAACATTAAAAAACAAATGAATTAATAGAAAATAAAAATTCAAAGAATAAGGGCCAAATGAAAAACAACATATATTAAATTAATTCCAATTGAAGGATAAAATAAATAAAAAATATTTGGAGGACCAAAATTAAATAATGCTAATCTGCTGCCATTTTATAAGAAATCGAAGAAGAGGGACTGAAATCAAACTTTGTATATATTACCAATTTCAATTGGAGGACCAAATCAAAGAAATCAAAACATCCGCATCTGAATAATTGAAGGAATAAAAAATAAATACAAAATCAAAACTATAAGAACTGAAATAAAACTTTCTTATATAATCAGTTTTAATTGAAGGGCACAATTGAAAACAATAAAACTTTAATTTGCATAAATCAGTATTAAAAACAAAATCAAAACCTTAGAGACCAAATGGAACTTCACACCAACTTCAGGGACCGAAGCGGAATTTAGGGGCGGCAGGAGAGAGAAAAGGGACGTCAGAGAGAAAATCTTTCGTCGCGGCTTAACCAGACATCGGGGGATGGAACGCGTCGCGATGGAGGCGGGAGGACCTCCTGACGCGTCTTCTGGCACGACGGACATAAATTTTTGACGGCATAAGGACATGGCACACGCCACCAAAGAGGCGCGTCAGTGTGGAACCCCGTTGGCACGGACCTGCGATGCGCCAGCCGCCGCGTGTAAATATAATAAAATAATGGGGTAATTACCATGACACCCCTGACCCCACCCATAATTACAAAAATACCTGATGGGAAAGGATGACCCTGCCCCCGTCTCCTTTTAGCTATTTTGTCATTTTGAAGGCCTTTTTTTTGTCTTCGCACTATGCCAAAAAAGATGGAAAACCCGATAGACCCCCTGCTCCTGTGCGCTATTTTGTCTTTTTCGGGGGCTAGAAGTGGCAATACACTGTTCACAGGCGGAAAACTAAAAAAAAAGGTAGACATACACCCGCGAAGCATCGAGACAAATTGCGAGTCCACAGTGCTTTGTGTCTTGCGCTACAGTAAATGTAGCTACAAGAATTCCTCCACGCCATTTAGATATATAGTAATATATATTAACATATACTAAAAGAGGATCTTACGTCAGCACTGTAGATTAGCCATTTCTCGTCCATGTTTCGCAAGCGTTCGTCCACCTTTAACTATTGTCAAGAAGTTCTTTGTGATTGACTTGTCAAACTAATTGAAATGAGTGTTGTAAATTATAGATAAAGGTGTGGGACGTGATTCAGATTTCAATTAATTGATTTGAACTGATTTGATAGTAATATTTATTTATTTATTAATAATTGGTTTTTAGTCTTTTATTTTATGTGTTCTTTCTTTTATTGTTTTATTATTATTATTTTCAAATCAAATGGATTTTTTTACCTCATAAATTTTATTTTATTTTTTTGCTTGATTTTCTGTTAAAATTATTATGATTTTTTTTAGTTTTTCTTCTTATTTTTTCATTATTCACACGACAACAACAACAACAACAACAACAACAACAATAATAATAATAATTTCAGTTATTTTCCTGACTTACTGTTTGATTAATGTTTTTCAGTGTTTTTCCTCTCGGGACAATTTGATAATCTTTATTGTTTTGATAGTAATAACAATGATAATTTTAGATGTAAAGACTTCAATGTTATTGTTTTTATAATAGGGTGTGGTGATCTGTTTTATTATAATGAATTTTGTATATATAAATATTATATTTTAATTTTGGACCAACATATCCTATTAATTTCTTTCATCCCAACAATTATAAAAACTTCTTACTCAGCCCGCAACGTAGTGTGATATTTTTTTTTTATTTTCAAGTCAAATGATTTTTTTCCTAGTCAATAATTTTTATTTTTTTTCATTTATTTTATTTGTTCTTTTGTTAATGTTTTTAAGCTTTTTTTTTAGCCTTTCATTTAATTTTGTTTTCTTCCCGTTTATTAAAGCAATAATAATAATAATTTTAGTTTTTGTTTCAACGTGCTTTTTTATTGATATTTTTTTTGTTTGTCTCTAAGATTTGTTGAATAATGTTTATTGTTTTGATAGTAATAGTGATGATAATTTTAGACGTTAAGACTTCGATATGACTGTTAATGTAATAGAGGATGTTGATCCCTTTCGATATATCAAAATTTATATATTAAAATATTATATTTTAATATCAACAACTGTAAAAATTATTTTTCGCCCGCATTACACCCGCAGCTAGTATAAACAAATTGGCAAATACATAGAATCCACTGGGTGGTTCGGAAAGAAATCGACACAGTTTCTCTAACAACCATACAATTATTAGAATACTCAAGGTCATGTCATGCTCCCCCACTCACAAAAGATATAATATCCATCAGAGATCGTCAGCCGTCTGATGCATGCGTTGACTCAAGTCAATTTGGAACCTTTATTATTATTATTATTATTTTAAAGTTAATAGCAAATGCTCAAGGAGTCCCTTCCAGTGTCCTTGAACTTACAAGGAAATTGCACGCGAAGTTGACAGTGCAGACCCACTTTTGAGAAAAGCTCTCTTGGACTCCATTTTTCTTCGTCGTCGTCGTTTTTGTCCTGTAATTTACCAGCATGAACGATGACTTTTGACCTGAAAACTTATGCCCAGAGAGTATCAGGAAGATGCTTCTGGCTACCTTGCCCTCAATATCTCCCTCCATATCACCATGCATGACCTTAATTTCAGTGAATGTATGTGTCATACGACTGGTTTTGCAAGTCTCACGAACATTAACAACCGCAATAGATTGGTCTGATTGATTAATAAAGTTCATTTATTTTCTTATTTAGATTCTAGAGTTAACATCTTACCTATATGGAGACCCAGAGACTATGATGGACATGGTGTAATGACAGAGAGTTTATTATTTACATAATATATTTCAAGTTTGAGTAAGAATATGAACTCTTACAAAAAACGTAGATATCCAAGATTTTAATTGTTAATCTATACTCATAAAATATGATTTTGAGAGATACATTTCTTTGAATCTAAAAAACAAACTTACATCGATGGAGCACAATCTATATTACTAGAGATAGAGAAAAACTACATATGTACACATCAATAGAAAATATTTTAACACTGGAAAATAGATATCTTTTTGAGTTGGTACAAATTCGATGACTGGAATTTACTATTTTTATATTTTAAATGCAATCATTTTCAATGAAATGGCTTAAAGTAATCAAACTTGAGCCTGCAAGACAAATTAAGAGAGCATTTGTCATATTTCATAATAAAAAATGACCATCGACTTCAATTATTATGTTTAACTTTGATGTTTGACATGGTTCGTGAACTGCTCCTATAAAAACTAGTAGGAATTATATATTTTAACGTGTTTTTCTAATGGAAGATATATTAAAATATCATTATTTTATTTTAAAAAACTAATTTCTAATGCCTCCCTAACAAAGCTTTTGGGGTCAACAGGTATGAGAAAGGGAATACATTATTTTCTACAACTGGCTTACCAACTCTCAGCTTGTCGTCCTGGGAAATCGGGGAACAGTGCCATCTGATCAGAAGACATAAGCTTTGCTTTTCTCTGCTATAAATACCTGTAGCCCCCCTGCTACTTATCACCGCCAAATCTTTCTTTACATCCAACAGAGCCCGCAACAAGAAAAATGGAAACTTGGGTGTCCTATGCCTTTGCGTGGCTTGCCACTGCATCCCTTATCCTGCTAGCCAGCCATCTCCGCCGCCGCAAATTCAACCGCCCACCTGGCCCAAAACCCTGGCCTATAATTGGAAACCTCAACCTCATAGGCGAGCTTCCACACCGTTCCCTCTATGCCCTCTCCCAAAAATATGGCCCCCTTATGCAAGTCCAGTTCGGATCATTCCCGGTTGTTGTTGGCTCTTCCGTAGAAATGGCCAAAACCATCCTCAAAACCCATGATGTTATCTTCTCCGACCGCCCCAAAACAGCGGCAGGCAAGTACACCACCTATAATTACTCTGATATTACATGGTCTCCGTACGGACCGTATTGGCGTCAAGCACGTAAAATGTGTTTAAAGGAGCTTTTTAGTGCTAAGCGCCTTGAGTCCTACGAGTACATCCGTGTAGAGGAGCTACAGGCGCTCCTCAAAACTCTTCACAAATCAAGTGGTAGCCCTATCAATCTGAAAGATCATCTGGCAGATGTGAGTCTTAATGTAATCAGTCGCATGGTGTTAGGAAAAAAATACACCGCGAAGAGTTCTGATCACCATGAGAAGGAGATAGTGACACCAGAGGAGTTCAAGGAAATGATCGACGAGCTGTTCCTGCTAAATGGGGTGCTGGATATCGGGGACTCGATCCCTTGGGTTGCTTTCTTGGATTTGCAGGGGTACATCAAGAGAATGAAGATTTTGTCCAAGAAGTTTGACAGGTTTATGGAGCATGTGCTGGATGAGCACGAATCAAGGAGAACCACAGAAGACACGAACTGGGAGCCCAAGGACATGGTTGACGTCCTTTTGCAGCTTGCTTCAGATCCTAATCTCGAAGTCAAACTTGAAAGACATGGTGTCAAGGCTTTCTCACAGGTACTAGTTTGATTTTTAGCAGTTAGTCCTTACCTCTCCTCTCCAAGTGCTTAAGTTAGTAATTTATCTTTGGCACTTCCTTTTTTATAACAATAAAAAGTGAAGTAGTTCTCATCCTTTCTGTGATGGTCAGATAAGTGTTCTAACTATATGATTACAATTCATCGATTCTCAGGACTTGATTGCTGGTGGAACCGAGAGCTCTGCAGTGACAGTGGAATGGGCAATTTCAGAGATCTTGAGAAAACCTGAGGTTTTTGAGAAAGCATCGGAAGAGCTAGATAGGGTAATTGGAAGAGAAAGATGGGTGGAAGAGAAAGACATGGTTAATTTGCCATATATCTATGCAATTGCGAAGGAGGTTATGCGCATGCACCCTGTGGCGCCATTGCTAGTCCCCAGAACAGCTCGTGAGGATGTCAGCATCAATGGTTACGACATTAAAAAGGGCTCCCGTGTCCTCGTTAATGTGTGGACTATAGGAAGAGATCCCGAAGTTTGGGACAAGCCTGACGAGTTTTGCCCGGAGAGATTCATCGGTAACTCTATCGATGTTAGAGGCCATGATTTCGAGCTGCTGCCATTCGGAGCTGGAAGGAGGATGTGTCCTGGATATCCATTAGGGCTCAAGGTGATTCAAGCAACTCTGTCGAATCTTCTTCATGGATTCAAATGGAGATTACCTGATGGCGAGAAGAAAGAGGAACTGGATATGGAGGAGATTTTCGGGCTCTCCACACCGAAAAAACACCCACTTGTTGCCATCGCCGAGCCTCGGCTTCCAGCTCATGTTTACCCCAAGTAACTAGCTTGTCGATCTCCCGGACAACCTTCAAATAATCGATGCCGGGGTTTGAGTAATTACCTTTCTGTAATGCTGTGATCATACTATTGTGATTGCTCAACTTTGTGGTTAAAGGTGTAATAATCTATTGGTACTTGTAATCCCTATCAGTAGTGTGTTTCCGCTGCTTGTAATATTAAAATACAATACTTTTCCTCTTTTTTATTTCATTTCGGATATTTTGAAGCCTTTTTTCTTCTACCAAATGAAATTCCGAGCGATAGAAATGGATTTGTGTTTGATGGGACATAAATTTTTGCACCAGGAACTGTACATCAATTGAGGAAATAGAGCAGGCAGAAAGAGAAGTACAAAGATAAACTCTGATTGAGTAAATGTTGGCAGTCTAAGGTTATGAAAATTACGATTTTAATTGGATTGTAAAATTATAAAATTTATGTAAAATATTTCTGTACCAAAATCAATTAAAATCATGTAGGTAGAAAAATTATAAAATCGTAAGTAAAATATTTCTGAATACAATACGGCACAATTATGGTTATAAAACTTTATTAGTTAAGATTCATACATGATTTAAAGTAACTTAAAAATACATTATAAAACAATTATGTCCATAGAATTTTATTAGGTACAAACTAACAAATTTAAAACAAATATTCTGCTGGCATGCTATGTAAACTAAAATCAACCTCATTATTATCATCTTCCTCGTTATTTCTAATACATTTAACAAAAGTATTACTATTGAAAGGATTATTAGTACTAATACTGCTACCAACACCGATATTGCTAGTAGTATCTCCAACTTCAACAAATTATTTCAACATCAGCACATGAAAATGATTTAAAAACCCTAAAAAAATTAAAGTAAAAATAAAAATAAAAATATTTTTTTTCAAAAATTTTAAAGTTAATAATTAAATCAACACATGAGAATCAAAAACAATTTATTGTCTTAGAAATGATCCGTGCGTGTATTTAAAAAATATTTTCTTAATCTGATTTTCAAATCATAACAACAATTTATAAGGAGAGAAAAAAATATATGAATTATAGGTGATTCCACCATTGGAGAGAGAGAGAGAGATAGTGTCTTGCAACTAGGAAGATTTGTATGGTTTAATGGCATGGATAATAAGTGATTCCACCTTAGCTTGAGATTGTAAAATCAAACCGGTAGTATGATTTTATGATTTTGATCGATTTTAACGATTTTATTCTAATTTTAATAGTGTCTGATTTTTTATCCAATTTCACCAGATTTGTTCTTTTGAACAAATCACGATTTTGACAATAATGGTGGCAATAGTTCGATAGTTAATGCAAGATATTAATTGAATTACACGACTTACTTGTTTTGTGCTATGCCGCAGTCAAAATCATTTTTTAAAAAAATATAAAAAAATATTAAGAGCTCCAGTTTTTCTTATGATGTTATATATTTCGGCAAACTAATCAACCTGAGCAGAATTTTTGTTAAGTAATGTTAAAAAACTAATTATAATATATTTTTTTATGTTTCATACAAAGGTTAATTAATTCAATCTTAAAGAAATAAGATAAAAAATTAAAGACAACATCGAGCTACATAGTTTTCTTAAACTATTAATCCATCATATTATATTTGAAACATTATATATAGAGAAATTATAAATCTTAATTCTTAATAAGTAAAATATTAAACGATAAATTAGTTGAATTATTATTATTATTATAATTGAAGATAAAATCCAAAAAAAATTATTTAATTAAAAAAATATCCTCATGAACTTCACAACACCGGTGTGGAAATCCTGTCTCATTTTCTTCCTCTTTGGGAATGTGGTTGTGGTAGTTTTTTAAAGTGTTTATCGTGCCGAAATACATCAAAATGATGTTTTTTTTATTTTTTTTTAAATTATTTTTAAAATCAACACATCAAAATGATCTAAAACATATAAAAAGATATTTATTTAATATAAAAAAATAAAAAAATTTAAATTTCGACCATAAACCAATGGAATCACAATAAAAAACGGTCACCTTGCTAAGACCAAACCCAGGAGCCAGTAAACTTCAAGGCATCTCCTTGACTAGGCCTTAAGGTAGCAGTTCACATAATACAATAAATAATTAGATGATGGGATGTGATGGGATGGGACTTCTCTTCTTCTTATATTTTAGTATTTGTTTTTTTTTTTTACTATTTTCAAAGAAATATTTTTGGTATCTCCGCAATAAAATAATTAAAAAATTTAAATAAACAAAATAACTTCATTTCTTAAAAGAAATGTATGGTTAGATTGCAACGTATAACAAAACCTTATTGGTTTCTCTTTTTCTTAGAAATTAGAAACTATTGGTACTTGGAAACTCACATGAACAACGATTGCTAGATTAATTAATTTGTCGACGTCTGTATGTGTCCACACGAAGAGCTTTGGCCACTTGGCGACAAGAAACTGTTTGGTATACCGCATGTGCTCATTACATGTCAAATTTAGGAGCTGGTTGAATTATTATTTTTATTAACGAGTGCTAGTACGAGTTTATGTATATTTTAATTAATTTTATGAGTTTAAATTTAATGATTATATAAATATTCAATAATTATTATATTAGCTAATACAATATTCAAATATAAAATCATGAAAAAAATAATTTTTTTAATCTCAAACTCGTTTCACCAATTTGACGGAACTGAATTTGCTTGTGATAGAGAATATAATAGAATACTTTCTAATATTTCTTTTTTTACTCATTAATTTCTGTTTCAGGGATGCTAATTACAAGAGAGGTAATTCTGGGATTAATGAGGTATTTATTTGATATTGTATTTTAAAAGTGTTTTTTGAAAAAAAAAATTATTTTTTACTTTAAATTATTTTTTTATATTTTTAGATCATTTTAATATATTAATATCAGAATAATTATAAATAAATAAATAAATAAATAATTATTTTAATATATTTTTAAATAATAATTCGTGAACGGAAACAAAATTTGGGTTGTGGGTCAAGAAAGATAAACTTTATTAGATATTAATTTTAAAATTTAAACTGCCTAAAATATGAGGTCCATCTTCAATCCATTTGGGAGAGTTAAACATTGGGCTCAAAACAGAGTGAGCGTTTCTCAGCAGAATCTGAGAAGTTTGATAGGCAAATAAAATATGAGCTCAGGCCGGCCCATGACCCATATTTCAGCCCAGCACTTCCATCACCAGATCACTTTTCTCTCTTCCTTCAACCTCCTCCTCCCTCCATTCAACAACAAATGCACCGTCGCCGTCATCAACCAAACCTGGAAGATAATATAATCATGACTGTATGGATGGAGACTTGATTGCCACATGTTGATTTTATTTACAAAAACCAAATTTTTATTTAATTAAATGATAATATAAATAGATACATATAAAATTGATTGAGCAAAATAAAAGAAAAAAATAATATTACATAAGGTTACACATATTAGAAACATTATCCAAAAATAAATATTTTTTAGCTATAAAAACATTAAAAAATTTATAAATAAATTAAAATAATAAAATATTTTTGATATAAGCATATCAAAATGATTTCAAAACACCAAAAAAATAATTTTTAATTACTTTTGTATAAAAATTATGTCATGATACTTAAGTCATTGATTAAATTTCTATTTGGAATTGTGATTAAAACTACTTTTGAGAGTGTTTTTCGTTCAGAATTACATTAAAATGATATTTTTTTATTTTTTAAAAAATTATATTTAACATCAGCATATAAAAATGATCTAAAATTACTAAAAAAATTAATTTAAAGCAAAAAAGTTCAATTGTTTTCCATGTAATGGTGGAAAAAAGAGAGGTTGTGGATGTGCATTGAACTTATTTTAGATGCATGTACTTCATGTCTAATTGCATTTGGTTTCCTTGCATTAGGGTTGAATGCACACCATTAATCTTCATTTTGAATGAATTGGTCAATCTTTCCTACAAATGCATGAAAAAATAAATCGGGTTTGTTTAGATTTTTTATTTTGAGTGATTTATAGAAGTTTTTAAAGTGTTTTTCTTAGGTGTTTTCAACTTGAAAATAAGGTTTTTTAAATAAAACAATCTTGAATTCTGGCTCAACTCTTGGTGGGTTGGTGGAAGTGATGAGAAGTGAATCTGGTTCAAACCAAGTGTGGTGTACAAGACCACTATCATGGAGTTTCTTACATGGATTCTTGAACAAGTTAGATGACTTCCTTCTCTATTTCTTGTGTTCGTCGGTCCAATTTCAAATTTTCAACCTTCCACTAATTGCAGTCAAGCTCTCTTCGTTCCTCTACGTCTGGTTTTTGTTTTTTCGTCTTACCAGAAGGATATTGCCCGACCGTTCTGGATCATCAAAATATGGGTGCAGCTGCCACAGGATGTTAGCCTCGACCAAATACAAGTTTTCAATGAGTATGTTTTATTTCACAAGTTAATTAATAGCGTGATCATTTATATAAATAATTCGCTCTACATGTCATACACCATAAATATAATTATTTGTATTTCTATGATTAGTATAAACATGTATGAATTTCACTCTTCATAATGCGATCCATCATTTATAAATGTTAAAGATCACTAAGGATTTTTATGGATAGGTAAAAGAGTAAAAATCTGGTTGTCCCAATCTTTTATAAACAGTACATGTCCTGATTTGAACCCGAGACATATTGTGCAGATCACAAGTCATCTGTCATCATGTCACACCTTTTATAGACATTAGATATATAAAGCTCACAATTACCTAAATAGAACACTCTATATATGGCATTTCTTCTTTTTCTATATATTTTCTATGTGCTTCGCTAATAATTTAACTAGTGAAGGGTTATATATTCTATAAAAAAAGAATTTGGGTTTGAGTACTGCTTTAGGTTTTAGTTATAAGACCCGGCTTGCCTTGGTAGACCAGTCAATAACTCATCAATCAAAGGTCAGTCCATGGAAAATTTTGTTTATTTACCAAAATAACATGTTTTATGGGTTGTGCTCTTAGAAAAACTAAAATTTTAGGTTGACTAGGTCAACTCTCAACCTGAGTTTTAAACCGGATCGTCAGAGTCTTGAGTGTGGTAGGGAAGATGACAAGGGGTTTGAATGAGTCTTTTTGTAGGAAAAGAATGCGCTTAACAATGAATTGTATCCGCTTCTATGTGATCGAGTATGAAAAATGGACACAGGCTAGTTGCCAAGGCTCAAAGTCAGCAAGCAATTCTGGTCAAACCACGTATATTATGAGAGTACAAGATTTACTGAGCCCACACCAAACCTCTTCTGCATGGAAACTTCCACGGAGAAGAGACAGAAAGAAAAAAAGGAGGGGAAAAGAAAGGTAATCCAAATGTACAGAATGCTAATCAGTAAAGCTGATCTATACGTATTTGCGATCTAGCTCCTGGTAAAGTACAAACTAGTTCCTAAGGTTTTATACAAAGCTGTATCAGAATACACAGCCCTGTACCTCAACGACTTTACCCTGCGTCTGGGCCGGCGACCTCTGCGGCTGTGTTCACAGCCCTTCTCTTTAATCCCCGCCTCCTTCCCTTCACATTTGTTCCCGTTTTTGATCTCAACACGTTCATTTTTACTTTCGTCTCCCTTCTTTTCTAAGCCACCGAGGATTTTGCCTTCGGCCGGAGCAATATACAAAAAGGGTCCAGTCGGGGTGTCAGTTAACTCAAGCAACTGCTCCAGGGTCCTGACGACGGTGCTCATGGTTGGTCTTGATTTGGGATGGTGGCTCAAACACTTGTACGCCAATCCTGCTGCCTTTCTCGAACCCTCTTTCGAATACTGGCCTTCAAGTCTCGGGTCCATGATTCGGTCGAGCTTAATGGGATCCTTCAATTGCGGTCGAGCCCAGTTTACTAGGTCCTGCTCTCTATTCGGACGGTTCTTGTCCACGGATCGTTTCCCAGTAAGAAGCTCTAAGAGTACCACTCCGAAGCTGAATACATCGCTCATGGTTGTTAAATAACCTGAGAAATACAATCACTGTTAATTAGTTTATGCCAGATTTCCCTGCTACTATTGATAATGAAAACATCAGCTTGAATTAATCACCTGTCTTTATGTATTCCGGAGCAGCATAGCCTTCAGTTCCCATTACACACGTTGTAATTTGAGTTTTATCTCCTTCAAGACCATCCATTGCCAGGCCAAAATCTGAGAGCTTTGCATTGTAGTCCTGAGATACGATGATGTCTTTTTTTGTTAGAACTCAACTCGATCGGTCTGAAACAAGAGAAATATGTTTTCGGTGCATTGAATTAATGGTGGAAGATAAAATGATCACCGAGTCTAACAAGACATTTGAAGCCTTGAAATCACGATATATGACTGGTTTTTCTTCTTCATGGAGGAAGGCAAGTCCTTTCGCTGCTCCAACTGCAATCTTCAGTCTTGTTAACCAAGGCAAGGCTGCAGAATATCCTGCATCAACTCAAACATGTCAAGAACATATATATGGAACCGGATAGGATCAAAGAAACATTTCTAGCGTGGGGTTTCTTTCAATAATGTGCATTAATACGAGGCTGGTGGTTTATCTAATCCATTCAAAATGTTATTTCTGCAGTATATATTCCGATAATTAAGGAAATACATACTGTTAAATAGTTTGTCCTCTACGCTGCCTCGCTCTACGTATTCATACACAAGAAGCCGATTCTCATCCTCGCAGCAGTATCCGATCAAGTTCACTAGATGGCGATGCTTTAATTGCCCGAGAAAGGTGACTTCAGCCTACAAAATTGAAAACACTGGTCAAGCCCTCATGTTTTCATCAGAAAATTTAGAAACTGATCTAGCTATATTGAATAAATCAACTCTATTTGCTTACCAGCCACTCTCTATGTCCTTGAGAGCCATCCAGATCCAATGCCTTGACAGCCACAGGCTGAGCCTTCAATCCCGGTCTGAGCTTGTCGTCGATGAAACCTTTGTATACAGCTCCAAATCCACCGCCCCCCAGATAATTGTTTTTCGAGAACTCATTTGTTAGTGTTCTCAACTCTTGCAGTGTGAAAACATGAAGATTAAATATAGAAATGGATAGGTCACTGAATGAGATTGGTGAGCCAGGATTGCTCAAGTCTGATATCGATAGTCTCTGGGAACATGTTTGTTTTGGCTCTGGGAACGATGAGCTCTCACTTTTGAGACATCCTGGGATTATTGATTTCCAAGTGATCTTTTTGAGAACCATTTTCTAATATCTATTCAAGGTATATCCTAGGCTTCTGGCAGAAGCCTGTTCTGTATATATACCAGCTTTACCGGTTTACTCAATGTTAGGCTAAATTATTTAAGTGCCTGTCTGATATCTAACGATGAGAACCAATCAAATGGTTTTCTTTCTTGGCAAATGTTGGGTTTTTCAACTCTTGTTTTTTTAGCTTCCAAGTCTTTCTGCCATGCAATTCATAGTCCTACCCATGGCTTTGAAAAGCAGGCTCTCTTTTACACTGGTCCCTATTATTGGAGAATTCTTTTATCTACCCATGGCTTTCTAGCTTGTTTAACATCATCATCACCATCAAAGTAATAATAATTTGAGCAAATTGATGACATAGATTCAACAAGGACTGCAGCAGCTGCTGCTGCTGCTTGCAATATTCCATGGCCATATTGTTTAATAGTTTATTTAATTTGACAATTAGCAGCTTATGTAGAGACCCTTCTATCCAGATCTCTACCTTATTTGCCTCTTAATTTCTTGGAAGAAAAGCTTTTTTTGTTTTGTTTTGTTTTTTCAACCCTAAATCAACATCACTAACATCATCAACCCATCAACACGTTGAATATAACCTTCTTTACACGGTCCACCCCAAGAATTGGAAGTAACGACCGAAGGGTCGTCGCATAGATTAAACTAAATTAAGTTAATATGCCCTTTAAGCTCTCCTTTTCGAACCTTCAAATCGCCCCATGAAGGTTAGGTTCGAGTCGGACCGCAAACATGGGGTTTGGTTTTGGTTTTTTTAAGGTTAAAACCAGTAAACTGAAACCAAACTGGTTTAGATTACAAATATATATTATAAAAACTTTTTATTCTTCGGTTCGGTTTATTTTTTTAATCTGGTTTGATTCTGGTGAAATAAAAGAAAAAAAACTTGATTAAAAAAAAATACTAAAAACACCAAAAACTAAATTGAAACCGATCATTAGATGTTGTTGGTGTGTTTTAAAAAAAATATTAATAATATGGGATTCAATCATGAACCTAACTGGATATAATAAATTGATTTCATTTAATCATATAATAACGACAAAAGGCAATAATAATAAATAGACTTTTTTTTGTAAAAAATAATGATTATGACATGCACAAAATAGAACTTGCAAAAAAAATATCTCAATTCCTAGATAGCCCAATACAAAAAAAAAAAAAAAAAGTTACTAAGTTTACCTTAGTTAGAATGTTAAACTCATAAGTCAAGTGATGAGATTGGAATAATCTTATAGAAAAAAAAATACAATGCACAATTTTCAACAATTCAAATAAAAAAATTTATAATCAATGAGAAATCCTCATATATATATATATATATCCCGGAGTGTATGAACAATCCAGGATGGCTTGTAATCGTGATAAATTGATAGATTTATTTGAAATCATTATAACTTTTGATTGAAGCTTCAAATTCCATCCTATAAACATCATAGAAGCTATCAAATGTCTTCCTTCTTTCTTGTTTTCAAAATCCATTTTTAAATTTTTTATTCAGCTCTCAATATATCAACACAAGAGTATACGATTTTCATATGTATATTCTACGTTCTACCATCTACCATCTACAATGAATATATAAGAGAAATTCACCCGCAGAGGTCAAAATATATAATGGCTTTTGGCATAGCATTTATTTATTTTTCTTAATTTTTGGGAGGGTAAATAGTGGCCTGTTTTTAGTGTGTTAAACAGCAATTTCCCGTCCATTTACACGATGCTTAGCAATAATTAAAGTAAAGTGGACAGCAAGAAAGAGTTTTGGACCCGATTTAATCCGCTGAAGTGTCCCCATCTTTGCCACGAAATTCAAAACCGTGTGATTTTTCTTAAGCTTTTTTTTTTTCTAATTAAAGTCTTCGTTTCATATAGCCATGGGTGACATGTGCTCGTCCTTGGAATTGTCATTCTTCCACGACCATGTCTTTGCTTGATCTTTTTTTCTATATATGTTATTTTCTATCCAAGTTGTTGTTTGATTCATGACAACAATTCCTGGAATGAGTTTGAGGTCATTAAAGAAGCAATGTGTAATATATTATATTAGCTCAAGTGAAAAAATAAAACCTCGGTTGTTCTAGGATTTTACAAGAAATACACGTTCTAACTCGAATATGAGACTCGGTACGTAGATCGCAGGTCGTTATCACGTCGAGACTAACTTCATTACCATATCACCAGGAAGTTTTAAAATATTTAAGTAATAACTATTAATGTCTACTCTATTAAAGAGGTATATAAAAAAATCACATTTTGACTTATCAAAAGTGATTAAAATATCTTTAAATCATATAATACTATTTTAGTGTCTCTATCATATTAGAATAAGTGTTAATAGTTTCAAGTTAGGTTCGAAGTATTGGTGATTGGCGAAATTTTCTTCTTCTTCTTGATTTGCAAGGTGATTTGATGCTTAGTGATACATTTCCTTGATCTTTTTTTTATTCATTTTTCTATTGCTCACCAAGCCTCCCTCTATTCCAAGATTATTAAGCAAGAAAAGGCAATTTTAATTGCTTTTTTTTTTACAAGGATGTACAAGACCGCTATCTATGAATATAAATGATAACAATTAGTGCATAAAGATGTATTGACTGCTCCTACGATGTGCACGCCACCTTCTCTCTTATGATTTTTTTGCCATCACAGACACTTCACACCCACGCATACTTGCTTTTCTTTTGTCTTTTTCCTCTTGATTGTTTATTTAACGCGCCAAGATGACCATTATATAATGAAATATATTGGGAACGCAAGAAAAGGCTTGGGTGTTCTCGTCATCAAAACTTAATCCCAGTTCCCATTGGTGCAAAAACATGTGATTCCCGGATAAGAAAAGGACATTCCACGACGAGGGAAAATATTTCTCTCTTGTCAGTCAAGGAAAAGGTGCAACAGCATGAAGCAACCATTTCTTATGTTTCGGAAGAAAAAATAGAAAAAAATAAAAATTCAAAAATATCTTGTTACAGGGGGGCAAAATTGAATAAATTGAGAATTTAACAGTCAATGCAGGTTGAAATTGCACAAATTGGAAATGAAGAACCAAATTGAAACAAGCACAGAAGCTAAGGGCTGATTTTGCAATTTTTGCCTTTTGAAACCTCTATAAATAGAGTTGTCCACCCACAAGAAGGGGGGGCAAAAAAAGGAAAACACACAAAAAAAACCCTAAATTCTTTCCCCTCACTCTCCCCTCTCTCCCCATAACACCCCCTTAGAACCCCTAAAAACCCTAAAAGGAGGATCTTTTCTCTCAAGGGGTTGCGACCGCCGACCCCTAGGTGGCGGTTGCAACCCCCATTTTCCATCTTCCAGTACCCCATTTCCAGTAGACCAACCCCATCTCCTTTTCTCATTCACTCTTTTCTTTTTCTTTTTCACCTTCTCTCCGAGTCGGCCCCTCCGTCCAGCCTCACTCTCCTTCCCCTCTAGCCAGCAGACCACCACAGCCCCCCTCACTGTCGACGGTACCAACCACCACTGCAGCTACCTTTTTCCTTCTCCGAACAGCCCCATCCTCACTCTCTCCTTATTTTCCCGATCTCCAGCTCTCTGCAGACCTCCCCTGCCTTCTCCTCTTCTCCTCTCTACCTCCATCTATACCTCATTGCGGGCAATCCTGTTGCCATTTGAAAAGACAAACCGAGAAGAAGAGAAGCCCGAGACCCAAGGAGGTGAAGAACCGATTTGATTATGTGTGTTTGTTTTTGTTGTTGGTGTTCATTGTTCTTCACAAGAAACCATCAAAGGACACCATCACAAGCATCGTCACCCCCACCGTGGATAGTGTTGTTGTCGTTCGAAGAAGAAGAAACCGAGAATAGAGCCCCGACTTGAAGGTAAGAACCAAGTGATTTTTGATGCTCGTTCGTTGGGTGTATTTCGCATTATTTTGCAGGTTGTTGAGACACCCTCACCGCGAGAAGAAGGGAAAACAGAAGAAGAATAACAGCTGAGAAGGATAGATCTCTGATTTGAAGGAAGAGTGACCCAGCTGCCGTTATGTTTGTTTGTGTGTTTTATGATGTGTTGCAGGTCGCCGTTGGAATCATCTCTAGTGAAAAAAGGATGAGAAGGGACAGATCCGTCCCCGTCCGATTGTTCACAGTGGCGCGTGAAGCCATGCGTTGCCAGCGATGGTGGCGCGTGAACCCACGCGCCGCCAGTGATGGCGGCGCGTGGGTAGACGCGCCCCAGCCCAGTCACTGCCACTGTTCCAGAACTGCCTTTGTAACCTTTTATGTAATTTTCTTTTTTTTATGTCTTTGTGTTTATTTGAACTTATTGTATTTTAATTATTATTTGTGAAATGTAATGAGAAAAAAATAAAAAAAGACAATGTGTGTGTGAGTTATCTTATTTTTAAAATGTGATGAAAAATAAAATATGTGTGTGTGTGTGTGGAGTTTTGTGTTGGGTTTTATTTATTTATTTTTATGTTGTTTTTGTTAAGAAAAAAATATAAAATAAAATAAAAAATGTGTTTTCTTTGTAAAAATGAAAGGGGTATTGGCTAATATTTCAAAAAATATAAAAATCTTATTTTTCGGAAATTTATTATTCACCGTTGGTATTTGGATAAATAAATCTTAAGGGATTAAAAAATCCAAAATATTCAGAGGAACAGTATGCTATTATTCACTGTTCGATGTTTGGATAAATAAATCTTATCCAAAATATTCAGCGGGAATACTATGCTATTATTTACTTTTTGGTATTTGGATAAATAAATCTTAAGGGATAAAAAAAATCCGAAATATTAGGAGGAACAGTATGCTATTATTCACTATTCAATGTTTAGATAAATAAATCTTATCCAAAATATTCGACAGGGATAATATGTTATTATTCACTTTTTACTGTTTGGATAAATAAATCTTAAGGGATTAAAAAATCCAAAATATTCGGAGGAACAATATGCTATTATTCACTGTTCGGTGTTTGGATAAATAATCTTATCCAAAATATTTGCCGGGAATAGTATGCTATTATTTACTTTTCGGTGTTTGGATAAATAAATTCGAAGGGGTTTATCCAAAATATTCGGCGGAAATGATAATAATCAATAAAATTCACAAGATTTTTTCTAAGCGGTAATCTTAAAGGTTTATCTTAACATTTTTTTGTTAATAAATAGGACTTATTGAAGCATTTTAAATCACATTGAAATAGACAATTCAGATTACCTCAGGTAAGGCGTATTAGGGGTGTTAATACGCAACCAGTCCCTTACCCTTCAATCGCTAAGCAGAACAGTACAAATCGGGTGTTCCTAGCGACCCTTAACAGCTAGGTGGCGACTCCTCCTCATCAACTCCACTGCAAGAGTCAGGATCCCTCCCGGGACGTGCGACAAAAGCAATGACATTCCGATTACGAAGAAGAAAAATATCAAAATACCGCAATCCGACTCACACCGAGGTGCCAAACGATAAGTTTCCTGGTAAAACCCTAGCAACGTCCTCAAAAATTTCATTATCCGAATGGGGCTCCATTATCAATGGCCATGCCATTGTTCTTTTATGGCGAAGCTGCAAGGTACCTAGAGAAGTTTCCCCAATAGAATGTCGGTAACTCAATCAGTGTGCCATCAAAAGAGTCAAAAATTAAAAAAAGTATATTTTTAGTCGTTGTTTGTCACGCTTTTCTTCTCTCCAACAAAAAAGCCAAAATAGTTTCTCCTTACATGAACTGTTATTTGTAATAACTCAATAAAAAGAGTCATAATATTGTTCACTATATAACTAATAGTAGAAGTGTATGTTTGGGTAAAAACTCACTCCTTTATATTCGTCTCCCTTTAAGGAGCTATTTATATGCTTCCATAGGGTTTATTGGTTTTACAAGGAGACAAAATAGACTAGGAGATAAAGTCTTAATTATACACTAATTTAGTCAACTATACTAATCAGAAATCTCTTTCCTAAACTCATGCACACGCCAACACTCCCCTCGAGTTGGAGCATAAATGTCACTAAGGTCCAACTTGCTCGATCTGTGCTATTGGCCACTTGATCTTTTGACTTTACAAATGGAAACCGAAGTGTCTTGTTTTCTAATTTTTCTTTGATGAAATACCTATGCACTTCAACATGTTTAGTTCGATCATGTTGGACTGGATTTTGAGCTATATTAATGGCCACAATATTATCGCAATATAATTTCATGGGTTTTTAGTCTTAAAACCCAACTCGTTAGAACATGCTTAATCCATAACAACTCGCAGACACCCTGTGCCATACCTCTTTATTCGGCCTCCACACTTGATCTGGAAACAACATTTTATTTCTTATTATGCCAAGTAACAAGGTTACCTTCTACAAAAGTAAAGTAACCCAAAGTGATCGCTCGTCTATCTCGGGACCCGACCCAATTTGCATTTGTATACCTAATTACATCAAGATGTCCTTGCTTTGAATACATTAACCCTTTACTGGAGTTGATTTCAAATATCTTAAAATGCGATTTACCGCATCTCTATGAACTTCACTTGGGAGTGCATAAATTGACTTTAAACACTCACAACATATGCAATGTCCAGTTTTGTATGTGCCAAATAAATTAACCTCCCAACTAGGCACTCGGTATTGCTCCTTTTAGTTGGTTTATGATCAGTACACTCACCAAGCTTGTGAGTTTCCTCCATAGTTGTATTAACGAGGTTTACACCCCAAGCATCCCTGCTTTGAGCTTAATAAATCCATAACATATTTTCGTTGAGACAAGAAGATACCTTGTTGTGATCTAGATATCTGTTGACATATAATGTCATACTTTGTATGCTTTATATATTTTGATGATAACAATAAAAAGAAAATGGGCTAATAATATGCTTGGATGAGATTAAGCTATAAACAGGTTTTATTCAAAGAATACATCAACAAGCATAATGGAGTTCAAGAAGAAATCACTCCAAGAAGTCCAAGATGCAAGCAAGTGAAGACTTAGAATAAGTGTTCATTTTAGTGCTTTGTGTAAATCTCAATTTCTATCTTGATAGCACAAATTAAAATGAACTCACACACTTCACATTGCATGCAAAGGATTTGATGATTAAACGGCTAGTTTCTAACGGCTATAAACGGCTAGTTTCTAACGGCTATAAACGGCTAGTTTCTAACGGCTAGTTTCAAACGGCTATAAACGGCTAGTTTCTAACGGCTAGTTTCAAACGGCTATAAACGGCTAGTTTCTCTTTGAAACTTATAAATAGGCCTCTTAATTGCAAAACAAAATACATAGAACTTTCATATCTTATATTGAGGCAATTAGAAGTGCAAAAACATCTTCATATCATCAATCCTCATTAATACTCATATTTGTGTTTAAATCTTCATATCCTAACACAAAGAGTATTTCTCATTCTCACTACACTTAAACACCTTCAAATATCCTAAGTGCTATTAAGTGAGAGAAAGAGATCATAGATCTTCATTTGTAATATCCACACTATTAAGAGTGTATTGTTGTTTTACAAAAACAACCATTGTGAAACTCTTGAGAGTTGAGTATAAAACTCTTGGTATTGGTGAGGGAACATCACCAAGGAAAAATCTTGAAGAGGGGACATCTTCAAGTGGAAAAGGAAAATCTTGAAGAGGGCATATCTTCAAGTGGTGTAAAGTCTTGGTGTGGATTCATCAAGCGGAAATTGTAATCTTGTTACTTGGATTAGTAAAAGAGTACAATACTCAAGTACGGGTTGGTACTTGAGTCGTGGACGTAGGCTTGCCGAACCACGTTAAAAACCGAGTTAGCAATCTCTTTCCTTATCTCTTTACTTTCAAGTAATTAATTTTAAGATTGCATTATTTATTGTATTTGCATCAATTCCGCCTTTAGGTGCATAGTTGCTTTAATCCGTGAATTTAAACAGATACTTCTATCCCAAGAAAATACTTAAGGGTATCAAGATCTTTCATCTCAAACTTTGTAGATAAGTACTCTTGTGCTTTTCTTTTATCGGGATCATCACCCGTTACTATCATATCATCAACATATACTATTAAAGCTATAATTTTATTTTTCCTATGCTTTAAGAATAAAGTATGATCAAAATTACTTTGTTTATATACTAATGCCCACATAGACTTTGTCAATCGCCCAAACCATGCTCTCACTGATCGCTTCGAGCCATACAAAGACTTCTTTAATTTTCACATATAGTGTTTCGATTCGGAACTCATGTTATATCTTGGCGGAGGATTTATATAAACTTTTTCTTCTAAGTCACCATGTAAAAGGCATTTTTGACATTGAATTGATGTAATGGCCAATCCAAGTTTGCAGTAAGTGATATCGAATTAGTACAATATTAATTTTTGCTATTGGAGCAAATGTCTCCCGATAATTCACTCCATATCTCTAAGTATACCCTTTTGCCACCAATCGAGCTTTGTATCGCTCGATTGATCCATCTACCTTTAACTTAATTGTATAAATCTATTTATAACCCACATTTCGCTTGTCACTTGGGAGAGGAACAAGTTCCCATGTGGAATTATTTTGAAGAGCTTGCATCTCATCATTCATTACTTGTTTCCAATTTGGATCCATCGAGCCTCTTCTTCGATTGCTTGGTGTAGATATAGGATATAGTTGTTTGATCAACATGGCATGTGGCGCTGATAATATGTGAGTGGAAACATGGTTTCTAATTGGGTACTTTATTTTAGCTTTGGGATATGCTTGGATTGAATCTTTGGGACACCACGATTCTTATGAATAGGTAATTGGTATGGTTGTAGATGTACCACATTAGATGGATCATCTCAAAACAAATCAGAAAAATATAATTTTCAACATCAATGGTCGAGGATATTACCAGGGTTATAGTTTCGAAGACACCTCGGAAGATAATTGGTTAAATGGTACGAAGCTTTAGAAACAAGTACATCATCTTTCTTCTCCCCGACCGGGTGATGGGGTTGTTGATGAAGAGACCAATGATGACCGGTCATTAAGACTTCCATGTGCATTTGCTGAAACGATTTCTAATGAGCCGCTTAATGCATCCTCAACTTTCGAATGACATAACGACTCCAAAGTAACAAATCCTTATGGGTCGAATTGATTATCAATAGTATCCGAACTTGACTGTGTCCGAACTCCCCAAAAAATACATTTCTTCTTCTCAAAAACCACACCCATAGTGATGTAGAGCTTCTAAGTAGGTGGATGATAGCAACGATATCGCTTTTGATGTTAGGCATAACCAATAAACACAAACTTGAGTGCTTAAGGCTCCAACTTGTTTTTTGATATGTTTAAAGGTGAACAAAAGTTACACATCCAAAGACTCATGGCTCCAAATTAGGAGTGGAATGAAGAGCACAAAACCGACGAAGGGCTTGTAATGGCATTTGGAAGTTCAAGACACCTGGAGGGAACTCGATTAATAATATATGCAGTAGAACATACCGCTTCTCCCTAAAAAGAACGAGGCATTTTAGCATCAAACAATGAAGCTCGAACCAATTCTAATAAATGATGATTTTTATTGATATGCTTAAAGGTGAACAAAAGTTACACATCCAAAGACTCGTTGCTCTAAATTAGGAGTGGAATGAAGAGCACAAAGCGACGAAGGGCTTGTAATGGCATTTGGAAGTTCAAGACACTTGAGGAACTCGATTAATAATATATGCAATAGAACACACTCGCTTCTCCCTAAAAAGAACGAGGCATTTTAGCATCAAACAATGAAGCTCGAACCAATTCTAACAAATGACGATTTTTGCGCTATGACCCCATTTTGTTGAAGGGTATATGGACATGTTCGCTGGTGTTTAATTCCATGAGCTTCTAAAATTAGCAAAGATCATGATTCACAAATTCACCTCTATTATTAGATCGAAGGATCTTAATTTTTTCATGAAATTGAATGTTCACTATCTTGTAAAACTATTGAAATGTGGTACATACCTCCCATTTGGTTCTTAAGAGAGAAATCCAAGTTATACGTGTGCAATCATCAATAAATATAACAAACCAACGAGCACCAAAAGAGGTAGAAATTGGAGCAGGACCCCAAACATCAGAATAAATAATTTGCAAACGGCACCGTACTTTTATTCATACTCAAAAGGAAAGAAACTCAATAACTTTTTGCTAGTTCACAAACATCACAATTAAAATTAAAATCGAGAGTTTATTGAACCATGAAGGAAACAATTTTTAGGGTATCCAAAGGAGGCATGACCCGATCGCTTATGCCACAACCAAATAACATTCAGATTTTTCTCGGTCACATCTCCACTAGTCTTGAAGGCTTGAGAAATAGAGGTCTCACCAGTTGATGTCAAATCCAAATAATATAGCTTGCCCTCCTAGTACCATAACCGGCTTCGTCTTTGTGAGGATGTCTTGAAAAATACAACAATTTGGCCAAAACATTACAAGTACAAGAAAGAGCATGAATAATTTGCAAAACTAATAGCAAATTAAAATCCAGAGATGGCACGACAAGTATTGATTCCAGTGTAATGAATTTGTAAGGAATAAAAAACCTCTACAACAACAAGAGCGGAACAACCATTTGTATTGGATACTACTAACTATGAAGATGGAGACAAAGATGAAATTTTATTCGAATCACATGTCATGTGATCGGAGGCGTCCGAATCAATAATCCAAACATCACTAGTGGGTAAGGTGGAATAGACATTCAATGCATAACTCGTTATACCTATTGTAGCCATCGACGTAGATGCAAGAGCATGTTCATTCGATTTGTTGCCACTTACAGGGGGCTCTAGAGTAGAAGAGGCTTGTAGCGCTTTATGACCACTTCTTTTATTCTTAGAGTGATCCCAAGATGGAAAGCCAACTAATTCATAACAATGTTCTCAGATATGCTTGGAACCTCCACAATAAGTGCATTTAAAAACTAGTTTGTCCTTCACCCTCGGGTTGAGGAAATCCTATGAGATGAAGGTGGTCTCTTGGAACATTGAGCCATCATAACAAGTAGCATCAAGAGAGGTGGCAACACGAGTGAAATTGGCGTGTTTTTGTGCGTCCACGGTGAACATAGGCAAAACTTTGATCGAGATCCGACTTGGGTTCTTTGCGGAGGATTTAACTATGGACTTGATTAAATTCGAGATCCAGTCCAAAAGAAAAACATGAACTCGAAGACGATCAAGTTTTTCTATTATGCATCAATGTCATTAGTGCACACCATAGATGGGAGTCACGATGATCCAATTCGTGAAAAGACTAAAGCACGCTACAATATTTGGAGATAGGTTGGCCATTCTATTCGAGAGTGAATGTCTAACTATTTAATTCATAAAGTTGAGATTCATCAAATCCATCATAGAATACTTTCTTGACAAGCAACCCAAATCTCCCTAGCAAGTGCGAAGATGAATAAAGCAACCCATCAACTCGGGGACATAAAGTCAATTAACCAACCTTTGACCCATAGAGAGAGGCGGAGATTGGAAGTGAATAGCGAGCGATCCAGCGAGAGTGATAGGAAGGAGAGAGCTCGAGCAGGTGAAAAAATGGATTCTATTTAGAGATTATATAAAGGGGTGATTGTTGTTGTGTTTTCTCCTCGAGATCAGAGATGGTGGAAGAATAAGGTGTGGAGGTCGGTGATGGTTTTGAATAGGAGGAGCATAGGCAGAAAGCAATTGTATTGTTGCTTTCTCTCTATGTCTCATTTCTTTCCAATATAATTATTAGTATAAATATAATTAAAAAGTTAATCATTATATTGTTGGAGGGTTTTTAAAACGATTATTTAATTATATAACTTCTATTATTTGTATAATTAAATTATATACAAAATAACGCATTATATTTAAAATGATATATAAAAACGGTTCTTCTAAATGGCTTTTACCATTGGAGTAGACATAAACAAAAAGCTTTAGTATAAAAAATGTTTCTTCTAAAATGATATATAAAATGGTTCTTCTAAATGGCTTTTACCATTTAAAATGATATTTGTATTATTCAAATCATAGTTGTCAATACCGTTTAGCGTGCTGCTTTGGGGTTATACTGTTCATATATAATTAATTAATTATATATATATATATATAAATTCAAATATTAATTTAACAAGCATAATTAAAATTCAAGATAAATTAACTTTAAATTATACAATATAAACACAAAGTCAAACAAATATAATCTCAAAATTAGAAAAAAAACACAAGTTGATCAAAATAAAGAGGATTATAAGGCTGGAACGGTACCGAGATGTTCCGGCTGGAATTTGAACGGAATTAAAACCGAGATAAAAATAATGTTGTTTCATCTCGGTTTATTCAATGTAACGGAACAGAATCGACAACTATGATTCAAATTATATATAAACCATTGGAGATGCTCTCACAGCACCATGAAGAGTAAGATAACAGAATAACCATTGTAGCATATAAGCATGTACTTGTAAATAACAATAATAATAATTCACCATAAGCTGTTAATTTTCTCATGTGATAGAATTATTTGGTTGTTAGTGTTGATAATGAGAAATAATTGTCTGTTCATCAACAATAATTTCATTGATCTTCGTATTGTATTGAAAGCGTATTTATACATGTATAGAAATCTATTTATGGAAAGATATAGGAATCCTGTTTACAGAAGGAAAGCTAGGACTAAAAATATACATAAGATCTTTCCTAAACTTGTTTTGATTTCTAAGTTTCCTAATTTGTAATGTTGCCGATTTAATACTTGTTAACAGTTAGTTGAAGAAGTTCTTATTACTTATTTAATCACAATTAGTTATTTAGCATGAGGAAGAATAAATACATTGATTGTAAGGCTGGCCAAGGTAATAATGAATGAATTGTCCTTGTGTAGAGATTTACACAACTCTCTCTCAACCTCCCTTTCTTCTACCTCTCCATCCCCTTTCTTGTAAACCTGTCAAGGAACAAAACCTTAGCAAGTTGGTATTAAAGGATCTGGGCCAAATTAAGCACATCTTTATCATCCAGCAATGGTGGAGAAGAGCAAATTAAGAGCTCTGGAATAGCATATTCGAAGAACTTATGAGGAAATGTAAGGGATTCATCAAAACTTTCATGACTTAAAAAGTTGACCAGCACAAGCAGTGGTGAGAGGTGAGGTGTATGGACAACAAGAAAATATTTATGGTATGACCTTGCCTAGATTTCAACTGCTAGTGTAAGAAGTTCTTCACGATACTCTACATTCCAGTGCATGCAACAATGGGTGGAGGTTGCTTCCATTAGAAATCTCTAATGAATACTATTAAACCTATGTTGTCAGAATTATATTATGTATTTAGTTTCATTAATGTTAAAAATCTTTAAACCTACGACATACTCTGATGCATGCAAGTCGTTGATCAAGCGAAGTGGCAAGAGGAATCCATTTGCCCCTGGACTTTATAAAGATATGCTTCAAGAAGAATGATCGAGTTAAGGTAAGAAGTTAGCTTGTAAATAGTGCCTGCATACTTTGAGAGTCTACAAATGATGATCTGGTGTCTGTAAAGTTGGTGAAGAATTTGATTACGCTTTGAAAGGAAGATTTGAACAGTCTTGTGATTGAAGTAAATAACTTTAGCTGAAAAAGCTTGCAACCTTCAAGAACATAATTTGATCCCATAATGAGATTTCGTTCGTTAAAGCTGTAGTATCATTGTCTCTTCTTCTTGGGAGATCGAGTTCATTTAAAATTAAAGTCCTCATGTTGTATATGAAAGTAAATCATTTTCCTTGTGGAATGATCTCAGTGCCTTCATATCATTACCCTGCACATACAAACATCGGAAGCACAAAGCAGAATTGGACCAATTAAACCAGATTTGACCATTTGCACACCTATTTAGAGACAAAACTTCACTGGTACACGCATCAGTTTTCTTGTTATAGCTACATTCAGCTTGGAAGCCTGATTCATTGAAATATAAAGCAAAGATGATCAAAATCAAATGCTTCAAACAAACATTTCCAGGAACCTAAACTTCCAGTGCATGTAAGAGAATAATTTCCTAGCAATTAATCCTGAAATTTCAATAACAGAATCTATCTAAGAGCTTTTAAATAACCAATTTCAGTCCTCTCTAAAACATAAATGACACTAGGCTTGGATAAGAAGGTTCTGAGAGAAGGGAAAGAAAAACAGAGATCAGACCCTCCGATCTCTGTCCAGAAGGGGCTTTATTTAAGGAAGAAAAAGGGGGTTGGAGGGTTTGACATACAATTCGCTCAAATGTTAAATCCCAATACCAAAAATTCAGGCAAGCAATATCAAACACTCAATTATAAAGCTAGTTCAAATGGGATGTTAATGATGATCGATAAGCTGGAGCAAAAGAAGTATAAATGAAAATCGCAAGAAAAAGACTGATAAAGTGCAACTTTCAAGGCCATATCTTTGTTTTTTTAGAGGAGCAGCACTGATATCAAAATCGATCGAACAGCTCTTACAGTATTTGCATCATGGAACTTAAAGGATTTGTCAAGCACGCTGTCAAAACAACAGTTCATTGCAGAGCCATCAATTATAGACCTTCGGAAACCAGGTACCTAAATATTCAATTCCATTATTAGAGTGAAGAAAAGAAAATCCTTGGCATCAAATCCACTAAGAATGATATCTTAGAGGAAGACAAACAATTTGATGCAAGCAAAAGTAGAAGTAATATAGGATAGCAGCGTGATATCAGAAATATGTATACTCTTGCAACAGTCAGGAAGTAACCATCCGAGCACACATAAGATAACATTTGAACTTTAACCCCAAAAACTTTAATGATGTCTGGGAAACTAATGTAATGACGCTAAAAGTACATTCATCGTCTGTTTAAAAGAGACTCTTGGAAGGAAAATGTTAACTAAACAGTTGAGACTATCCTCTTACAGATTCTACTAGCAATAGCTGGAAAAACTTCCTCCACTGTGTAATGCATGGAGGCATTGAATTTGCATATAAGCTGATTGAGCAGAACCAGAAAACCAGCCATTTCCTTTGGCTACAATAAAACACATAATCTAGAATCAGGCATTCATTTCACAGGAGAAAATGTAAGAAACTTAAACTTCAATTAACTTTTTTACGTGGTTTGCATGATTCCAGAAGATTTCCATGTCAAGTTGCTTTGGGAGAAACAGTCACTTTCTTTCTCTCTTTTTTTTTGTATAAACCACGTGGTATTCTGGGCGCTGGTCCACACTAATTCACGCTCGTATCGGGTCGGCCCATATAGGGGTAAAGTGCTTCTCAAGAGAGCAGCAACGGATAGATCCAGCCCGTTGCTGTTGACCATTTTTTTGCAGTGGGCTTTATCCAATTCCATAATTTAGGATCTTGTAAGAAATTTAGAGGTCGAGGTTTCTGATATAGTAATCGTCAAATATCTTAAGCCTCCCTGTTCAGGTTCTTTTTCATAGATGCATGACACTTTATCTGGCAGTGTAATATACTCTCCTTATTTAGGAACCGAAGTCTTTGTTGCACTAAGAAACTATGAGGTACTCCTGGTATAGCTGATAACCTGTTAGAGAATAATATAATCATATTCTGGGGTCTCACTTAAAAGTTTAAGTTTTTAGGTGAGATGGTTCTTTTACATGGTATCAGAGCCTTGTTGACCCAGCGGTCACGGGTTCGAATCTCACCACCCCCATTCTATTTGATAAAAAAATCAAGCACAAGGTGATGTGGAGTGCATGCAAGTTTCAAGCCCAAGGACTTTCACTTGAGGAGTGTATTAGAGAATAATATAATCATATTCTGAGTCTCACCTAAAAACTTAGCTTTTAGGTAAGATGGTTCCTTTACATAACCATTCATGATCCCACTTTTATACGAGTGAGGAATCGCTCTAAAGATTACTTTGTAATGAATCAATAAGATTTAAATATGGACATGAAATTCAAAATACGGAATTCCATAATGTAAAATTAGAAACTTTAGCGATGAAATTATTTTCTTGCAAGATTTAAAGGACCAAATTGTCTTGTTTCGCCATCTAGAGACTACAGCTTGTGAAAAATAAAGTTTTAGTACCAAAAATACACGCGTAAAGCTAAAAGGATGAGAAATGAAGAATTTAAAAATCCCAAAGCCTAAATTAAACTTTTTAAAAAATCAAGTACCAAATTAAGTTTTTTAATTGTATTATTGGGAGGTTTTAATTTAATTGTGTTGGCGCCGTTATCAGTGGTTTTGGTGACAAGAAAACTAGAAGAAAATGGTGGTCAGTCAAGGCAAGTAGGCCGGAGGGCGGAGGGCGGAGGCCGGAGGGCGGTGGTGATGAAAGAGAGGGGTTATGGTTGTTTTGTAGTTTTGTTAAAGATAGGAAGAAGATTTGACTAAACAAAATTATATTTAAATCATATTAGTAAAATAGTAATTAAGGGGTCATTCAGCTATGTCAATGTTTGCTAGAAGATAAGAGCTTTTTTTTATAGTATTAACGATTACTTTATATATAATTATGTATTAACTTAATATGAAGAATTTCTACAACAATTCGCTCATTAATATTCAATTAGAATAAGATCTTTATTTTTTTATTGTAATGTTTTATAATTTTATCAGATTTATTTTCTTATATTTTTGCTCTGTATAAATGCATAAAAATATCAATAAAATATTTTTTTTTAATTTGAACTTCCTTTCACAAGCATAATAAGTTTTAGATTTTAAAAAAAATATTTATTATAAAAACATGTTATTAAAAAAATGAATAAGGAACTTGTGGTTTTGAATGAAAGTATACATATTTTTTTCTTTTTAATTCAAATCATAGATTTTTTTAAAAGAGAAATAATTTGTTTTTTATTGATTTTAGTTTTTTGTTCAATAAACCACATTGATATATATATATATATATATATATATATATATATATATATATATATATATATATATGTATTATCATTAAAGCAAGAAAATAATTACACAAATAAAAAAAATAGTTTTGAAAAAAGAATTATTAATTATGTTTTCTTTGAATATCTATTTTTATTTTCTTATAACTAAATAACAAAAAAAATTTGAAATGTATCCACCACCAACACTTGAACAATATTATTATAATTGGAAAAAATACCTTTACAAGAAATGGTGTTTTTATTGTGTATCACTTCGCAAATTACTATTCATTTTAAGTAATGTTTTGTTTTAGATTTTATTATTCCTCAATTTCAATTATATTCCTGAATTTTTAATTTGTTGTGAATTGAGTTTTATGAATTGTTTTAAATTTATTTTATAGGGTTATTATAACCCGTGACTCATATCACGAGTTTGATGGGTCAACGTAGTTAGTTTAAGTTTTTCTTTTCTTTTCATAATTGTCTCTTCTTTTTTCAATTTCATCTATCAATGAGTAAGAATTATGGTTTAGATTCAAAATAAAATTTTTTAACAAAAGATATTCTGAAAAACAAATCCATAACTACGAAACTAGGCCTAAGGTGGTTGCTCATAACCATAACCACCACAAGAGCACCCTCAAGGGCTTGTGTCGCGGCGGTGTGCCACACCTTTTATCATACTTGGTATTGATCTTTAAATAAAAAGGAATCTGGACTGAATAATGTATTTGAATTTCTTAGATACAATCTGCTTTTCATCGTGAACACTAAGTCTGTACATAAAGAGAATTTATACTTCAAATACTAATCCTACCGTTGTTAATACAAAAGGAAAGTTTAATGTTTTCCTTTTGTATTAACGAAGTATAAGGTAAGTAGTTGTTGAGTTTACAATAGGGAAAGTTCCGTTGAAATTAAATGAAAAAGGAAACAAAGGAGATAACAAAGGATAGAAGATTTGCTACTGTGTAATTAGCGGATCTTCTTTTAATCCGTGGAGATCAACCATTAATTGGAGGGTAGATTACCCACTGATTTGCTGCAACATTTGCCCGTTGGTGTCAATTGATTTTCCACTGATTTGCTGCAGTATTTGCCCGTTGGTCAATTGATTTTCTGCATGATTCATTCAACTGTTACTGTTTGTAGGTTGCCGTTACTGTCTGTGGGCTGCTGCATACTTGTTCCTTTAACACCTTCCCGCAAACTTTGTCGGGGCTGGAGGCAAAGTTTGGAGCAAAAATACTGAAGAGTGGCTTTTGATAATGGCTTGGTGAAGAGGTCGGCAAGTTGGTCGTCCGAGGAGACGTGTTGGGTGACAAGCAATCCTTGCGCAACTCGTTCGCGTACAAAGTGATAATCCAGCTCGATGTGTTTGCTCCGGGCATGGAATACTGGATTTATTGTCATATGGAGAGCACTTAAATTGTCGCAATAGAGTGTAGGCGGGGATGATAAGGGAACACGCAAATCGTTGAGAAGAAAACCGAGCCATGTGAGTTCAGCTGCTGTGTTAGCCATTGCACGATATTCAGCCTCTGTACTTGACCTAGAAATCGTATGTTGTTTCTTTGCACACCAAGAAATAAGATTCCCCCCAAGAAATGTACAATATCCTGTCGTGGATCGTCTTGTTGTTGTACATCCGGCCCAATCTGCATCTGAAAAAGCACAAAGATCAAGTGTAGTGTGGGAAGAAAAAAATAAACCTATATTAATGGTTCCTTTGATATAACGTAAAATACGTCGAACCATTTTTAAGTGTGTGTGTGTGGGAGCATGCATGAATTGTGAAACATAATTGACACTAAATGATATGTCAGGACGCGTGAGTGTTAAATACTGTAAAGCTCCAACGATACCGTGATAGTAGCTTGGGTCTTCCGTAGTAAATCATTGGAAGGCATTTTTGTTTTAGACTCAAGAGGAGTACCCATAGGTTTACAATCAACCATGTTGGAGTGTTCGAGTAAAGTTACAGACATAGTGAGATTGAGATAGATGTAGGTCGTTTGTTGTTGACGTGACTTCCATTCCAAGGAAGTGATGTATAGCTCCTAAGTCTTTCATTGCGAATTCATTCATCGAGGACCAAAATAAAATTGGACACAATTGTTGGTGTTGACCGATAATCAACATGTCATCCACATAAAGGAGCAAGATTAAGGAGCCATGATCTGAATGAAAAATAAACAATGAGGAGTCGGATAAATCGTAAAAGAAACCATATTTAAGGAGAAAAGTACTAAACCGATCAAACCAAGCACGTGGTGCTTGTTTAAGGCCATAGATAGCCTTCTGTAATTTGCAGACGTGTGACGAATTTTGAGCATCTGGCATTCCTGGTGGCTGCTGCATGTAGAGATCTTCAGAGATGGTGCCGTGTAAAAAGGCATTTTTAACATCTAATTGCCGAATAGGCCATGCTTTTGTGAGAGCTATGGTAAGTATCATGCGGATTGTTCCTGGTTTGATAACTGGGGAATAGGTTTCAACATAGTCCACCCCATCAATTTGATGATATCCTTTTGCAACCAAGCGAGCTTTGAGTCGATCTAGAGAGCCATCTGGTTTGAGCTTGGTTTTAAATACCCATTTAGAGCCAATGACATTCATTTGGGGTGTTCGAGGGACTAGTTTCCATGTTTGATTTTGATGCAGTGCTGCAAGTTCTTCTTCCATTGCTGCTTTCCATCCACGGTGTGCTAAAGCAATTTTGATATTTTGAGGCTCACGGGGTATGTCTTTTGAGATGCTGGTAGTTAATGCATACTTGATGTTTGGCTTGACTATACCATGCCTTGAGCGAGTAATCATAGAATGAACAGGTGGACACGAAGGATCTGACGTTGAAGAGTCATGGTGTTGTGGACTTGATTCTGCTGTTTCGGGAATGAATGTTGGTGATTCTTGTGCTGTTCCAGGAGCTTCTTGGCGCTGTGACAGAGAGGCATCCGAAGAAATTGTGATGAGATCAATTTCATTCTCTAATTCTGGACTTGTTACTGGTGATGACATGATTTCTGAAGGTATTGTGTCGTGAGTTCCTGTCCTTGATGATGAATTGGTGAAGAGATCATCTTCATTCTGTTCAAGCATATGTCCAATATTGCTCTCCGGGTTTGTCACGGTAGAGTGTTGTTGTTGTGTTATATTGACTGCAGGTGGTGGGGAATCACGCTCATACACAACAGGAACGGTTGCTTCCTCATCCTCAATGTTGCGTTGTAACAATTGTGGTTCACTGGGACTGTGAGAGCCAAGCGTTGGAGAGGATGGAAGTGTATTGACAGCCTGTGGTAGCAATGGGCAAGAGTTTGTGGCAGAGTCTTTTCCTGCAAGAGAAGAGACATTAGTATGTGATAACCATGAATCAAAAATGTTCAATACCTGGGATTTTTGGTCGCCTCGCATGGTTGATTCTTCAATTTATATGGGAAACACAATTCATCAAAGACAACATGTTGAGAGATAAAAAATCTCCTACTTGCTGGATGGAAGCACTTATAGGCTTTGTGTTTTTCACTATATCCCACAAAAATACATGGTAGCGTTTTAGGATCAAATTTGTTTTTTCGCGTATCCCAAGTATAGGGAAAGCATTTAGATCCAAATGTTCTAAGAGAGGAGTAATTGGGATGTGTCCCATGAAGTGCAAAATAAGGTGTGTCAAAATTTATAGAAGATGAAGGAAGGCAATTCATGAGATAAACTGCATTGCTAGAAAGCTTCTATCCATAAAAATAGAGGTGCGCCGCTATGAAATAGCATAGTCATTCCTAATTCTCTTATGGTCCTATGGCGCCTCTCAACTATACCGATTTGTTCTGGTGTATATGGTGATGATATTTGATGGACTATACCTGTGGACAAAAAATGAGTCAGTAGTTTGGAATTAATAAATTCGCCACCCCCATCGGAATGAAAAATTTTAATTTGCTTTTCAAACTGTCTTGCGACATATTTTTCAAAGGCTAAATATGCGTCGTAAAAATCTGATTTTTGTGTAAAGGAATAATCCGGTATATTTCGAGAAATCATCTACTAAACATGCATAATACTTGAATTTAGCAAGAGATAAAATAGGTGCAGGACCCATAAATCACAATGGATATTTTCAAAGATTCCAGTACTTGAATGTTCGGATTTAGAGAAAGGTAAGCGACTAAGTTTCCCTAATTGACAGCTATCACAAAGATGCTGTAATTTTATTGCTCCTATAACATTAATAAACCCTTTATTTTTCAGTAATTGAAGTGTTGAAGATTGCGGATGGCCTAGGCGTTGATGCCATACTTTTGCCGTGGTCGATTTGAAGTGATTGGAGAAATACAATTTTGGTGAATTAGGTAATACATAGAGATCACCCCTGGGCCTCCCTTTCATCACCGGCTGGCCTGTTTCTCGTTCCTTAACATAAAAATCACGGTTAGAAAACTCACAATTAACAGGATATTGATCGGTTAGATGACTTACGAAAAGTAAATTTTTAGTTAAGTTTGGGACCAACAGTACATCACTGAGAGGTAAAGTAGTAGTTTCTTGTTTTATGCAAGAGTCCCCAACCGCAATGATTGGCATAGAGGATCCATCACCGATTAGAACACTATCGAGCACCAGGGTATTCACGAATATTTGTTAACATACCGGCTTACCTGTCATATGATTAGAAGCCCGAGTGTCGGTTGTCCAGTCATTGTCGACCATCTGTAGTGTCCGAGTGTGAGTGCTTGCAAGGGCTTGTGGGATATCTTCCTGTTGGGTTGATTTCTTCGGCAGCCACCAACATATTTTTGCAATATGTCCAGCCATCCCACAATACTGACATTGTTGATCGCGGTATTGTTCTCTCTCTGCTGCTGTCATGCGTCTTTCACCTGGTGGTGGTGGTCTACGGGTTGGGTTTGTTGGAGTGACATCCCTCCTTTGTTGAGCTTGAAAACCACGTCCATTGGAAGTGAATCTTTGTGAGCCCCCACGGTATCCAGTGAAATTTGGTTGTGTTCCACGATGGCTTATGTATTTTGATTGGGAACGTTGCTGATGTTGGCCATAAAATGCCAACTGATGTGTGGCAGAGGAGGCTGTGTTGTCTGTGTGATTGGAAAACCAATTGCGTCTTTGATCAAGACTTTGGAGTTGTGAGACTAACTCGGTGTATGATGGTCTAGGAGGCTTCAGCATGGTTGTTGTGAATGTTTCATAATGAGGACCAAGGCTGGTGAGGAGACAAAACACCTTCTCTTGGTCTGGTATGGTCTTTCCAATAGCAGCTAGATTATCACAAATGCTCTTGAAGGTTCGAATGTGTTCAGTGATGGAGGTGTTCTCCTCTTTCCTGAGATAAGTAACTTGTTGTCGTAATGTGAACTCACGTTCTTGTGAGTTTTGTGCATATGCATCTTTGAGAGCCTCCCAAACTGCATGAGATGTGTCAAGGCCAACGATGAGTCCAAGAGCTTCTTCTGAAAGTGTCCCAATAATCCACCCTCGTAGGAGTCGATCTGTCTTTCGCCAAGCTTTAAAGCTTTCTGAGAGCACCTGTGATTCTGTGTCTGCATATTTTGCAGGAGGAGGGTCTTCATTTGTGAGATGTCCAACCATCTCTTGGCTTTCAGCAAGGGCCAATGCTTGTTCACGCCACAAGGGATAGTTACTTGGGGTAAGTCTAAGAGTGACGAAGTTGCCAACATTGAGTGACAGTGTAGACATTGTTTGTTTTGTTTTTGGAATGCAATCTGTGAATTTGACAGATGGTAGAATGTTGGATAGAAAGATTTTTGTATAGGCCTAGTGTTCACAAAGGCTCTGATACCATAAAGAAAAATGAATCTGGACTGAATAATGTATTTGAATTTCTTAGATACAATCTGCTTTTTCACCGTGAACACTAAGTCTGTACATAAAGAGAATTTATACTTCAAATACTAATCCTACCGTTGTTAATACAAAAGGAAAGTTTAATGTTTTCCTTTTGTATTAACGAAGTATAAGGTAAGTAGTCGTTGAGTTTACAATAGGGAAAGTTCCGTTGAAATTAAATGAAAAAGGAAACAGAGGAGATAACAAAGGATAGAAGATTTGCTACTGTGTAATTAGCATATCTTCTTTTAATCCGTGGAGATCAACCATTAATTAGAGGGTAGATTACCCACCGATTTGCTGCAACATTTGCCCGTTGGTGTCAATTGGTTTTCCACCGATTTGTCTGCAGCATTTGCCCGTTGGTCAATTGATTTTCTCGCATGATTCATTCAATCTGCTATCGTTTGTAGGGTTGTCGTTACAGATCTGTGGGTTGCTTGCATACTTGTTCCTTTAACAATCTTTCTTGAGATTTTCACACTTCTAAAAATATTCTCTATGTATTGTGTTGACGTGTGTATGATTTTAAGATATAAAAATAAATCAACTACTAGTAGTTGATAAACTATTTTATATTATAAAAATGGGTACAATATTATTATTTTTTTATCTAAAAATATATAAAAAAATAATTTAAAATAAAAATAAAAATAAAAATAAATTTGAAATGAGGAGAAAACAACAAATTAGAGCACATAGACGAGTTTGCGACAAATTAGGCATCAACTGATTGAAGGGTAGCGTGCCCGCAAAGTCGCATCTCAAGCACGGATGAGGATTCCACGTTTTGACGGCACCCTCCCTCGTACGCAAATATAATTGGCTTGTCCGTGCAATCATTGACCCATTAAGGCTTGTTGGGATTGGAATGCACAGTTACGTCCGATTGCCGTTGTAAGTAAATAAATAAATAAATATTTTTTATTGCTTTTATACACTAATATTGAAAAAGAAGTTTTAAAATATAAATTGAATGTGATAAAAAAAAAATAGTAATTAAGATTTGCATTTTCAAGATCTATACCCGTTCATTAAAATTCAGTCACGTTGAAAAAAAGTGAAGTAATTTATCTACAGTTTCGTTCTTACAGTTTTGACCCTCTTCCGCGTCTTTATCACGGTCCATCACAAAAATGTCAACAGTATACAAATCAGAGCCATTCAATTCACTGACTTCGATAGTGACGACAGAAGAGTTCTCGAGATCAACGGACCAGATTCGTGCTTGTCTCATTCATAACTCATAAGAGCGACAAATGCGGAGCAGAGTCCGGCATCCAATATACACGTGCACCGACCGTGAACTTGAAGCCATCATTTAAAAAAAAAAATCAACTGTATTAATATTCAATAAAAATAAAATTTATATTTTCAATATTTATATAATTTTATTAAATTTAAAATTTATATTTGTTAACACAGGCTCATAAAAAATAATTTAATTATGATTGTTTACCGTAACTTACTTTAATTATCATAAGAAGTTCTTTATTCAAAAAATAATATTTCCGAAGAAACACGTATTTTTATCAAAGAAAATACTTGAGTAAGGAAATATTTTTTGTATTAAAAAATTAACTAATAAAATCTTATTTAAAAAAAATTATTGAAGTAATCGGAATCTTTACTAATATTAGTTTTAGTTGTCATTATCTTTTATTTAATAAATTATGTTATTAATAAAAAAAAATATATATGTTATTATCAGATACAGGAATAAAAATATGGATAATTTTTTTTATTTATAATATTTTACTTTTTAAAACAAAAATATCTATTTTAATTATTATATAATTAAATAAGAATGCATTTAAAAAGTATTCCACGAGAGCACTGAAAGTCTGAAACACCATAGCTACACGAGCACAACATAATTATTTTTGAAGCAACAAGAGATCCAGTGGCGTAAGATAAATATCAAGTTGTACTGAGTGACTGTTTATAAGTACAGTTGTGTTTATTTTTGAGATTGATTTTTATTTAGAAATATATTAAAATAATATATTTTTTTTATTTTTAAAAAATTCAGCTCATCAAAATAATTTAAAACACCAAAATAATTTCATTTAAAATGAAAACAATTCAAATTTTGAGCAAACAGCGGTACAACTGTAGAAACAAATAGACCCTTAATATAAATATAAATTACAATAAAAAATAAAAATCTAAATTAAAAATATTATATATAAATATGAACAAAATGTTAATAATTACCTCAAAAGATCAAAAATATAAAGAGATAAAAATTAAATCAAAAAATAAAAACTAAAAAAAATTATACATATTAAGATGAGATAAAAAAAATTCTCGCTGCGACGCGACGTACATAAATAGCTCGTATTAGATAATGTGGCAAGGTTTAAAAATATATTAAATCAATGTATAATTATATATTTTTATAAATATATTTTTGAAATTAAAATATTAAAATAAAAAAATATTTAAAAATAAAACCTTTTTAAAAATAAAATTTAACCGTGATGCTAAAACATTCTTAATCCTGCACGTCACTGTCACAGCCAACCACAAAATTGTCCACCAATTAAAAAAGTACAAATCAGTGCCATTCAATGGCGTCGGCATAAGAGTTTGTGAAATCAACGGACCAAACTCGTGCTGTTGAATCTCATGAGAACTCGAAATACGGAGCTGAGACCGGCCATTCAATTTACACGTGAACCGTGCGTGACGGTCTGTCGCCATACCGAATCAAAACCCTCGCCCAATAGCCGTCATTATGGACACTTGTGCGGGGCGAAGGTTGACCACGTGGCTAAGATGGCGGGCGGATACACGCCACGTGTTTGTGACAGCCTTCTCGGACAGTGAACATGACATAAAAAGACAGAAAGAATCAAGGAATTGTGAGAGGTGGCCCTCTCCTTCCTACCGGTCTTTCAAATTCTAGAATCTCCAGCAGGGAAGGTGGTGTTGGTGGTGGCTAATTTGTACATGCGAATTCTCAATGGTACCCTTTCATAATATATTAAAAAAAAAATACAGATTCAGTGTATTCATCATTCTTGAAAGTTATTCTAAACGTATCAAAATAGTATACATGTATTTTAAAATATTTTTATTATTAGTAAATGAAAATAATAATAAAAATTATTTTTTTATAATATAGTATTTAAACCACATTTCCAAATTGCGGCTAAAGATAAGGATGACATAAAATAACATTTAACACTGGTGCTATAATTAAATTAGTAATAAAATAATAGTAATAATAATAAATAAGACAAATCCAATAATTTAATCGCAACCATCTCGCTTACGGACTGACGTGGACATGACAACTGTTAAGAACCTTCTCCTCCGGGTTCCATCTCGCTTAATTGTACTGATTGTTTCTGAGTATCGCTGTGATTTTTTTAAAATAATATTTTTTTTTTATTTTTTTTTAAAAATAATTTTGATTTTAACACATAAAAATAATTTAAAAATATCAAAAATTATAATTTAATTTTTTTTAAATTGCATTTCATATCACAATAAGCTAGTCCTAAAATACAGTTAATATGATTTCAATATTATAATATCAGCATCAGACACTCCACGTCTACGACCATGTCAGCATATATAATAGCATGACAATAAGTAAATTGTATATGAAAAACTTAGTTTATAATAATATTTATTTTTTCTTTTCACGATATATATCTTTTTTAAAGTATTGTTGATGTTGTTTTTTAAAAAAAATTGTTCAAAAATACATTAACATAACATTTTTTATTTTATTTTTTATTTTATTTTGAAATTTAACACCTGAAAATACATCATTTTTTTAATTTAAAATAAAAAATAATCTTATTTTCAAAAACACAATGACAGACAAAGACTTCAACCTCTTATTTCTCCCCTCTCTCTCTCTCTCTCTCTCTCTCTCTCTATATATATATATATATATATATTATTACAAAAAGTCAACAAGTTAGTATATGTTTAGAAGAGTGGTTGAAATTATTTTTGAAAGTGATTTTTATTCATAATGTATTAAAATGATATTTTTTATTTTAATAAATTATTTTTGAAATCAACGTATAAAAATAATTTAAAAACACTAAATTTTTTTAATTTAAAATAAAATATATTTTTATTTTTCAAAATATTTTTAAAACAGTATGTCAAATACACCCTCAATCAATTATTGAACATTGACGGACTTTTTATTATTATTTTTTTTAATGATAGATTGAATCATACCGCAGCAATGGATAACATATATAATTGAATCATACCGTAGCAATGGATAACATATATAATTATTGTTACCTTGGAATTAGCCATGAAATAAATAAATAAATAATCCATTTTTTTAATACCATCGCCTGCCCCGGTTACCTTTGAGCATGAAATTTACTGACATGGACATGGTACTAACCTCCCTCTCTCTTAAGAGAATGAATTGGGAATTAATTAATTGACACTAGGAGATTGTTTAATTAAGTATTTCAAAAAAACACCAATTATAAATTGTTTTAACTCGTGTTTTTTTTATTATTTAGGGTCTATTTAAAGGCAGGATTAAATTATTTTTAAAGTGTTTGTTATTTAGATATA
>CM063588.1:13476694-13531422 GCA_032356905.1 Salix exigua | reverse complement strand
TTTTTAGGCGACTAATTGTTAATCAAGAAAATACTATAAAATACTCAAGAAAATATCTTAAATCTTAATTCCACTACAAACTAATAACATGAGCAACCAGTTCTAAAAAATACTCAAAATTGTAAGAAAAATGATTTCCAATGGGGGACAATGTCACTTGTAAGATTTAAATTAACTTTCCAATATACATCACAACTTGTAACCCTAATCCATTTATTCTCTGCATACATTAGCAAATCATGGAAACAAAAAATCAACACCACCAAATCTATACATTATTATACTTCAATTCAATTTAGAGTAAATTAAATTGCAAAAAAAATGAAATTGCTAGGCACTTCTTGAAAATTGTGTGTTGTGGAGATTGCAATGCTTTTAAGGGGGGACGTATTCTTAAATCATTTTGATGTGCTAGTAGTAAAAATAATTTTTTAAAATAAATATATATTTGATGTATTTTTAATCAAAAAGTAACCTCAACTATATTCTCAAACAAACATTAAATCTTGATTCATCAACGAGTTCATCATATCTAATTATTATTATTGTGCAAAATTAAAAATTAAAAAATTCATATATGTACAAAAATATCGTTCATACATTGGAGACGCGAGTGATGTAGATGAGAATAGCAGAAAAATGAATAATTTTAGGAGGTGAGAGCATAGGAGTTTTGGAGATAGAAGTAGAAAATGAACCCTAGTTGCAATAAGTTGTGAGGTGAGAGCATAGGAGTTTTGGAGATAGAAGTAGAAAATGAACCCTAGTTGCAATAAGTTGTGATTTAAAAACACACAACTTCATAAGACAAGAAAGACAGGTGGAAAAAAAAATCAAGAGAGAAGATATCCTACAACATCACACGTATTAAAAAAAATGGGAAGTAGTTGGAAGAAGGTACATGGAAAAAATATTAGAAGTTTAATACACTTATAAGGAACTCTTTGTCATTCTGTTTTAAAAATATTTTTGAAATTTTTATAATAAAAATTATTTTTTTTTAATGTTTTAAAATTATTTTCATGTGGTGATGTCAAAAATAATTTTTTTAAATAATAAAAAATACTATTTTGATATATTTTTGAATAAAAAAATATTTTTAAAAGAAACAAAAATCACACTCTCAAATAAACACTAAGAGGGGGAGATAACCATGGCAGTCATGCAGGTATACTTCAAGGGAATGTTTGACGTTGCATTTTAAAAATATTTTTTTCAAGAAGATAATTTAATTTTTTATTTTAAATTATTATTTTTTGACATTTTTAAATTATTTTGATGCAATCATCTTAAAAATAATGTTAATGAAATAAAAAAATCTAAATAACAAACACTTTAAAATAATTTAATCCTGCCCTTTAAATAGACCCTAAATAAAAAAAAACACGAGGTAAAACAATTTATAATTGGTGTTTTTCTTGATATACTTAATTAAACAAACTATCTCCTAGTTTCAATTAATTAATTCCCAATTCATTCTCTGAAGAGAGAGGGAGGTTAGTACCATGTCCATGTCAGTAAATTTCATGCTCAAAGGTAACGGGGGCAGGCGATGGTATTAAAAAATTGGATTTTTTTATTTTATTTCATGGCTAATTCCAAGGTAACAGTAATTATATATGTTATCCATTGCTACGGTATGATTCAATTATATATGTTATCCATTGCTGCGATATGATTCAATCTATCATTAAAAACAATAAAAAAAAATAAAAAGTCAGTCAATGTTCAATAATTGATTGAGGGTGTATTTGACATAGTGTTTCAGAAATATTTTGAAAAACAAAAATATATTTTATTTTAAATTAAAAAATTTAGTGTTTTTAAATTAATTTTGTACGCTGATTTCAAAAATAATTTTAATGAAATAAAAAATATCATTTAATGCATTATGAATGAAAATCACTTTCAAAAATAATTTCAACCACACTCCTAAATATACACTAACTTGTTTATTTTTTTAATAATATATATATATATATATATATATATATATATATATATATATATATATATATATATATTATAGAGGAGAAGTAAGAGGTTGAAGTCTTTGTCTGTCATTGTGTGTTTGAAAATAAAATTATTATTTTTATTTTAAATTAAAAAATTGATGTATTTTCAAGTGTTAAATTTCAAAAATAATTTTTTAAAAATAAAATAAAAGTGTTATTTTAATGTATTTTTAAATAAAAAATTCTTTTAAAAACAATATCAACAACACTTTAAAAAAGATATATATCGTGAAAAGAAAAAAATAAATATTATTATAAACGAAAATTTTCATATACAATACAATTTACTTATTGTCATGCTATTATATATGCTGACATGGTCGTAGACGTGGAGTGTCTTATGCTGATATTATAACATCGAAATCATATTAACTGTATTTTAAGACTCGCTTATTGTGATAAGAACTTCGACTTTCTCACATATACATACATACATATATATATATATATATATATATATATATATATATATATATATATATATATATATATATATATATATATATTACAATATATAATAGGTGTGGGCAATCTACTGTGCACTTAGACACAGTCCACTGTATATTGCAATTTTCTTTTATGTTTGTGTTTTTTTTTTAATTTATGATTACACTACTCTTTTTTTTTGTTCTTCTTCTTCTTTTTTTTTACTGTTTTTTCCAAATTATTCTTTTTCTTCTTTTTTTTCCTCCCTTTTTTTTTTATCTTTTTTTGTATTTTTTCCTTATTATATATATATATTTTCTTATTATATATATATTTTTTTATACAAAACTTGCACTTCATAAAAATTATATACATATTTATTATTTTGTCTAAATTTATGCTATGATAAAAAAAATCATACATAATAAATATTTTTTTATGTTGAAAAAAATATGATTCCACTCATGACAGTGCGAGTGCCATGGCTAGATGTTTTCTTTTATTTTTATTTGTTCTTTGTATTAGATGATTTTTATAATTTTATTATTTGCACAATAATAATGATAATTTTAGCGATTATTTTTTAATAAAAATATTTTGATTTTTTTAAAGATTTTCCTGAAATTTTAATTTATATCGGTGATCATTTTAAAAGTAATATTACTCTATATTTTCCTTTATTCTTTTTTTGTTTTTTGTTTCTTTATTTGTTCTTTAGATTATATGATTTTTATGATTTTATTATTTATGCAATAATAATGATAATTTTAGTTATTATTTTTTATTGTTGTTTTATAAAAATCTTTTGCTTTTGTTTTTTTAAGTTTTCATGGCAATTTAATTATTTTAATTGTTTTGGCTGTAATGTTAATAATAATTTTAGCTTTTATAGCAATGATAATGGCAATAATGTCAGGATGATTCTTCAATCTATGTTTTCTTCTTTTTGTTGATAGAAAATTAACAACTTATTTTTTTATTTGATTATTGTAAGTATTTTCACAATTTATATTTTATTTTTGTTTTATTTAAATTGAATTATATAATAAACTAATCTTAATACAATGAACTTAATAATTCAGATATCTGAGTTTTCTTGATTTTTTAATAATGATGATAAATTTATGTTGGTTATTTCGTTTGAAACTACTAAATAGATAAATTTATATCGATTTTAAATTCATATATTTTATAGAAAACTTGCATTTGACATGAATTCTGCACAGATTTATTATTTTAACTAAATTTATATTACAATAAAAAATACACACAATTAATATTTTTTACATTGAAAAAAATATTTTGCCGTCAGCGGCGAAGCGCGGGGTATTGTCTAGTATATATATATATAATAAGTGGTTGTTTGACACACCTTTTTTACCTATGGTTTGAAAAAAAAGTAAAATAATGTTTGGTTAAGTGGAAAGTTGAAAAAAATTTACTAGATCCCACGAGTAAACCATGGTTGCATGAGAAGCTGATAAATAATGCTTTTCTTGCGCTTTGCTGCGAGAAATGATATATATATATAGACAGATAGATATAAAATATAATATATGTTTATTAATATATAAAATATAGTTTTAATATTAAAATTATCTAAAAACTAATTAAAATATAAATAATGTTTACATAATATATGTTTATTAATAAAAAAAATATTTTTAATATTAAAATAATCTAAAAAGTAATTAAAATATCAATAATATTTATATAATATATGTTTATTAATATAAAAAAATATATTTTTAATATTAAAATAATCTAAAAACTAATTAACATATGAATAATGTTTACATAATATATGTTTATTAATATAAAATATATTTTTAATATTAAATTAATCTAAAAATTAATTAAAATATAAATAATTTTTAACCTCAAACGCAACCACAGTTTTAACCAAATACTTTACAACTTATTTTGAACCGCGGGAAAAATGTTTTTCTTAGAAGTGTTTTTCTTAGAAGTGTTTTTTTAGAACTGTTTTTTTCTTGAAATCTCGACCACAAAAGAAAAAACAATATAGACTTAATTACTGTTGGGCATCGTTTCAAATGAAATTTAAAATATATATATATATATATATATATATATATTTTATTTTTAAATTATTTTCATGTACTAAAATTAAAATTAAATTTTAAAAAATAAAAAAATATTATTTTAAAAACAATGACAGCGATACTCGCAAACAATCAGTTTAATTAAGCCAGATGGAACCCGGAGGAGAAGGTTCTTAACAGTTGTCATGTCCAAGTCAGTCCGTAAGCGAGATGGTTGCGATTAAATTATTGGATTTATTTTATTTATTGTTATTACTATTATTTTATTACTAATTTCATCATAGCACCAGTGTTAAATGTTATTTTATGTCATCCTTATCTTTAGCCGCAATTTGGAAATGCGGTTTAAATACCATATTATAAAAAATTAAATTTTATTATTATTTTCACTTACTAATAATAAAAATATTTTAAAATACATGTATACTATTTTGATACGTTTAGAATAACTTTCAAGAGTGATGAATACACTGAATCTGTATTTTTTTTAAAATATATTATGAAAGGGTACCATTGAGAATTCGCATGTACAAATTAGCCACCACCAACCACCACCTTCCCTGCTGGAGATTCTAGAATTTGAAAGACCGGTAGGAAGGAGAGGGCCACCTCTCACAATTCCTTGATTCTTTCTGTCTTTTTATGTCATGTTCACTGTCCGAGAAGGCTGTCACAAACACGTGGCGTGTATCCGCCCGCCATCTTAGCCACGTGGTCAACCTTCGCCCCGCACAAGTGTCCATAATGACGGCTATTGGGCGAGGGTTTTGATTCGGTATGGCGACAGACCGTCACGCACGGTTCACGTGTAAATTGAATGGCCGGTCTCAGCTCCGTATTTCGAGTTCTCATGAGATTCAACATCACGAGTTTGGTCCGTTGATTTCACAAACTCTTATGCCGACGCCATTTAATGGCACTGATTTGTACTTTTGTAATTGGTGGACAATTTTGTGGTTGGCTGTGACAGTGACGTACAGGATTAAGAATGTTTTAGCATCACGGTTAAATTGTATTTTAAAAAAGGTTTTATTTTTAAATATTTTTTATTTCAATATTTTAATTTCAAAAATATATTTATAAAAATAAATAAATATACATTGATTTAATATATTTTTAAACCTTGCCACATTATCTAATACGATCTATTTATGTACGTCGCGTCACAGCGAGAATTTTTTTATCTCATCTTAATATGTATAATTTTTTATTTTGGTTTTTATTTTTTGATTTAATTTTTATCTCTTTATATTTTTGATCTTTTGAGGTAATTATTAACATTTTGTTCATATTTATATATAATATTTTTAATTTAGATTTTTATTTTTTATTGTAATTTATATTTATATTAAGGGTCTATTTGTTTCTGCAGTTGTACCGCTGTTTGCTCAAAATTTGAATTGTTTTCATTTTAAATGAAATTATTTTGGTGTTTTAAATTATTTTGATGAGCTGAATTTTTTAAAAATAAAAAAAAATATTATTTTAATATATTTCTAAATAAAAATCAATCTCAAAAACAATATCATTCCAACCAATCACTCAGTACAACTTGATATTTATCTTACGCCACTGGATCTCTTGTTGCTTCAAAAATAATTATGTTGTGCTCCTGTAGCTATGGTGTTTCAGACTTTCAGTGCTTTCGTGGAATACTTTTTAAATGCATTCTTATTTAATTATATAATAATTAAAATAGATATTTTTGTTTTAAAAAGTAAAATATTATAAATAAAAAAAATTATCCATATTTTTATTCCTGTATCTGATAATAACATATATATTTTTTTTATTAATAACATAATTTATTAAATAAAAGATAATGACAACTAAAACTAATATTAGTAAAGATTCCGATTACTTCAATAATTTTTTTTAAATGAGATTTTATTAGTTAATTTTTTAATACAAAAAATATTTCTTTACTCAAGTATTTTCTTTGATAAAAATACGTGTTTTTTCGGAAATATTATTTTTTGAATAAAGAACTTCGTATGATAATTAAAGTAAGTTACGGTAAACAATCATAATTAAATTATTTTTTATGAGCCTGTGTTAACAAATATAAATTTTAAATTTAATAAAATTATATAAATATTGAAAATATAAATTTTATTTTTATTGAATATTAATACAGTTGATTTTGTTTTTTAAATGATGGCTTCAAGTTCACGGTCGGTGCACGTGTTGATTGGATGCCGGACTCTGTTCCGCATTTGTCGCTCTTATGAGTTATGAATGAGACAAGCACGAATCCAGTCCGTTGATCTCGAGAACTCTTCTGTCGTCACTATCGAAGTCAATGAATTGAATGGCTCTGATTTGTATACTGTTGACATTTTTGTGATGGACCGTGATAAAGACGCGGAAGAGGGTCAAAACTGTAAGAACGAAACTGTAGATAAATTACTTCACTTTTTTTCAACGTGACTGAATTTTAATGAACGGGTATAGATCTTGAAAATGCAAATCTTAATTACTATTTTTCTTTATCACATTCAATTTATATTTTAAAACATCTTTTTTAATATTAGTATATAAAAGCAATAAAAAATATTTATTTATTTACTTACAACGGCAATCGGACGTAACTGTGCATTCCAATCCAAACAAGCCTCTAATGGGTCAATGATTGCACGGACAAGCCAATTATATTTGCGTACGAGGGAGGGTGCCGTCAAAACGTGGAATCCTCATCCGTGCTTGAGATGCGACTTTGCGGGCACGCTACCCTTCAATCAGTTGATGCCTAATTTGTCGCAAACTCGTCTATGTGCTCTAATTTGTTGTTTTCTCCTCATTTCAAATTTATTTTTATTTTTATTTTTATTTTAAATTAATTTTTTATATATTTTTAGATAAAAAAATAATAATATTGTACCCATTTTTATAATATAAAATAGTTTATCAACTACTAGTACTTGATTTATTTTTATATCTTAAAATCATACACACGTCAACACAATACATAGAGAATATTTTTAGAAGTGTGAAAATCTCAAGAAAGATCAAATACCAAGTATGATAAAAGGTGTGGCACACCGCCGCGACACAAGCCCTTGAGGGTGCTCTAGTGGTGGTTATGGTTATGAACAACCACCTTAGGCCTAGTTTCGTAGCTATAAGTTTGTTCTTCAGAATATTTTTTATTAAAAAAATTTATTTTGAATCTAAACCATATCTCTTACTCAGTAAAATATTGATAGATAAAATTAAAAAAAAAGATAATTATAAAAAGAAAAGAAAAAGTCAAACTAACTATGTTGACCCATCAAACTCGTGATATAGGTCGCGAGTTATGATAACCCTATAATATAAATTTAAAGCAATTCATAAGACTCAATTCACAACAAACTAAAAATTCAAGAATATAATTGAAATTAAGGAATAATAAAATCTAAAACAAAACATTACTTAAAATAAATGGTAATTTGGGAAGTGATACACAATAAAAACACCATCTCTTGTAAGGGTATTTTTTTTTCCAATTATAATAATATTGTTCAAGTGTTGTTGGTGGATACATTTCACAATTTATTTGTTATTTAGTTATAAGAAAATAAAAATAGATATTCAAAGAAAACATAATTAATAATTCTTTTTTCAAAACTATTTTTTTAATTGTGTAATTCTTTTCTTGCTTTAATGATAATACATACATACATACATACACACACACACACACACACACACACACACACACACATATATATATATATATCAATGTGGTTTATTGAAAAAAAACTAAAATCAATAAAAACAAATTATTTTTCTCTTTTAAAAAATCTACGATTTGAATTAAAAAGAAAAAAATATGTATACTTTCATTCAAAACCACAAGTTCCTTATTCATTTTTTTAATAACATGTTTTTATAATAAATATTTTTTTTAAAATCTAAAACTTATTATGCTTGTGAAAGGAAGTTCAAATTAAAAAAAAATATTTTATTGATATTTTTATGCATTTATACAGAGCAAAAATATAAGAAAATAAATCTGATAAAATTATAAAACATTACAATAAAAAAATAAAGATCTTATTCTAATTGAATATTAATGAGCGAATTGTTGTAGAAATTCTTCATATTAAGTTAATACATAATTATATATAAAGTAATCGTTAATACTATAAAAAAAAGCTCTTATCTTCTAGCAAACATTGACATAGCTGAATGACCCCTTAATTACTATTTTACTAATATGATTTAAATATAATTTTGTTTAGTCAAATCTTCTTCCTATCTTTAACAAAACTACAAAACAACCATAACCCCTCTCTTTCATCACCACCGCCCTCCGGCCTCCGGCCTACTTGCCTTGACTGACCACCATTTTCTTCTAGTTTTCTTGTCACCAAAACCACTGATAACGGCGCCAACACAATTAAATTAAAACCTCCCAATAATACAATTAAAAAACTTAATTTGGTACTTGATTTTTTAAAAAGTTTAATTTAGGCTTTGGGATTTTTAAATTCTTCATTTCTCATCCTTTTAGCTTTACGCGTGTATTTTTGGTACTAAAACTTTATTTTTCACAAGCTGTAGTCTCTAGATGGCGAAACAAGACAATTTGGTCCTTTAAATCTTGCAAGAAAATAATTTCATCGCTAAAGTTTCTAATTTTACATTATGGAATTCCGTATTTTGAATTTCATGTCCATATTTAAATCTTATTGATTCATTACAAAGTAATCTTTAGAGCGATTCCTCACTCGTATAAAAGTGGGATCATGAATGGTTATGTAAAGGAAGCCTTTAGTTGAGACTCCAGAATATGATTATATTATTCTCTAACACACTTCCTCAAGTGAAAACCCTTTGGACTTGAAACTTGCACAAACCCACATCACCTTGTGCTTGATTTTTTTATCAAATAGAATGGGGGTGGTGAGATTCGAACCCGTGACCGCTGGGTCAACAAGGCTCTGATACCATATTAAAGAACCATCTCACTTAAAAATTTAAGCTTTTAGGTAAAACCCTATAATATGATTATATTATTCTCTAACAGGTTACCAGGATTACCTTATAGTTTCTTAGTGCAACAAAGACTTCGGTTCCTAAATAAGGAGAGTATATTACACTGCCAGATAAAGTGTCATGCATCTATGAAAAAGAACCTGAACAGGGAGGCTTAAGATATTTGACGATTACTATATCAGAAACCTCGACCTCTAAATTTCTTACAAGATCCTAAATTATGGAATTGGATAAAGCCCACTGCAAAAAAATGGTCAACAGCAACGGGCTGGATCTATCCGTTGCTGCTCTCTTGAGAAGCACTTTACCCCTATATGGGCCGACCCGATACGAGCGTGAATTAGTGTGGACCAGCGCCCAGAATACCACGTGGTTTATACAAAAAAAAAGAGAGAAAGAAAGTGACTGTTTCTCCCAAAGTGACGGGGAAAACTTTAAGCAACTTGACATGGAAATCTTCTGGAATCATGCAAACCACGTAAAAAAGTTAATTGAAGTTTAAGTTTCTTACATTTTCTCCTGTGAAATGAATGCCTGATTCTAGATTATGTGTTTTATTGTAGCCAAAGGAAATGGCTGGTTTTCTGGCTCTGCTCAATCAGCTTATATTACACAGTGGAGGAAGTTTTTCCAGCTATTGCTAGTAGAACTGTTGTTTTGACAGCGTGTCCTTTAAGTTCCATGATGCAAATACTGTAAGAGCTGTTCGATCGATTTTGATATCAGTGCTGCTCCTCTAAAAAAACAAAGATATGGCCTTGAAAGTTGCACTTTATCAGTCTTTTTCTTGCGATTTTCATTTATACTTCTTTTGCTCCAGCTTATCGATCATCATTAACATCCCATTTGAACTAGCTTTATAATTGAGTGATTCATATTGCTTGCCTGAATTTTTGGTATTGGGATTTAACATTTGAGCGAATTGTATGTCAAACCCTCCAACCCCCTTTTCTTCCTTGAATAAAGCCCCTTCTGGACAGAGCTCGGAGGGTTTGATCTCTGTTTTTCTTTCCCTTCTCTCAGAACCTTCTTATCCAAGCCTAGTGTCATTTATGTTTTAGAGAGGACTGAAATTGGTTATTTAAAAGCTCTTAGATAGATTCTGTTATTGAAATTTCAGGATTAATTTGTTACACTGGAAGTTTTAAGAGGTTCCTGGAAATGTTTGTCCGAGGCATTTGGTTTTGAATATCCTTGCTTTATATTTCAATGAATCAGGCTTCCAAGCTGAATGTAGCTATAACAAGAAAACTGATGCGTGTACCAGTAAGGTTTTGTCTCTAAATAGGTTCACAAATGGTCAAATCTGGTTTAATTGGTCCAATTCTGCTTTGTGCTTCCGATGTTTGTATGTGCAGGGTAATAACATGAAGGCACTGAGATCATTCCACCAGTCACACACCGAGAATTTACGATTGCAGCAGAATGGAAGCCTCGTTTTCAGATGGCAAGTTAGCATGATTCTTGTGGGAAATGAAATTATTGTTTTGCCAAACTGTTCTGTGACATATATTTTTGTGAAACAAACCAATATCTGCACACCAAAGGTGTGCAAGACTTGGATATCAGCTGCCTGTTATCTTGCTGGAGCATATTCTTTGTACGTGCTGCTCTTGCACAAGTGAATTTGCAGGTAATAGCTTAAGTTAGTCTGCGTCTTCATGTAATAGTTTAACTTATTAAGTGAGATGGTTTCTTAACATGGTATAAGAGTTTTGTTGACCCAGCAGTCACGAGTTCGAAACTCACAATTATTATTCTATTTGATAAAAATCAAAGACATGGTAGTATGAGCCTGTATACAAGTTTCAAGCTTGAGGGACTTTCACTTGAAAGAATGAGTTAAAGAATAATATAAATCATACAACGGATGATTAGTTGACAAGTTTATTGTATAAAGACTGAGGTACTTTATAAACTGAATTCCTCCTCATTCATTCCTCGTCGAGTGCCTGCTAAACCCTTTCCACGTTGGGGATGCGTAGCTGATATTTTCTTTTATTTTGTTAGCATTTTAGGAATCAGAAAATAAAATATTTACTACTTTGCCTCTAAAATTACTGGTGTTCGTCCCCGTTCCGAGTGATTAATATTAGCAAATCGAATTTCTCACCCAGAATCGGCACTGAACCAATGTTCTTAAATTACTTGTATTTCATCCATCTTGATCATTCAATTAAGGCTAATTGGGCACATAATCTTTCCTCAACTTCAACTTTTCTTCTAATTTGAGCGGAGAACAGTCACTTGCTAGGGTAGCTAGAAAAAAAGAGCGTTAAATATGAGATATGTCTTTGAAAGACTTTTCTTCTTCTTCTTCTATTCGAAGAAACCTCATTTCTCTGAAATCGTATTTTGTGGGCTCAAGTGAGTGAGTAAAACCTCGACTGTCTCAGACTCTTACAATAGTTATATGTCCTAACTCGAACTCGAAACCTACTATACAGATCTTAAACTTTTTATCATCACGCTACACCACTTGGAGACTCATTAATCAAACTTCAATTGAATAACTATCCTTAAAGAAAATAATTTACTTTCATATACAACATGAGGACTTTAATTTTAAATGAACTCGATCTCCCAAGAAGAAGAGACAATGATACTACAGCTTTAACGAACGAAATCTCATTATGGGATCAAATTATGTTCTTGAAGGTTGCAAGCTTTTTCAGCTAAAGTTATTTACTTCAATCACAAGACTGTTCAAATCTTCCTTTCAAAGCGTAATCAAATTCTTCACCAACTTTACAGACACCAGATCATCATTGTAGACTCTCAAAGTATGCAGGCACTATTTACAAGCTAACTTCTTCCCTTAACTCGATCATTCTTCTTGAAGGATATCTTTATAAAGTCCAGGTACAAATGGATTCCTCTTGCCACTTCGCTTGATCAACGGCTTGCATGCATCAGAGTATATAGTAGGTTTAAAGATTTTTTACATTAATTAAACTAAATACATAATAAAATTCTGACAACATAGGTTTAATAGTATTCATTAGAGATTTCAATCTCTCGATGGCCAAGTCATTATTTTCTAATGGAAGCAACCTCCACCCATTGTTGCATGCACTGGAATGTAGAGTATCGTGAAGAACTTCTTACACTAGCAGTTGAAATCTAGGCAAGGTCATACCATAAATGTTTTCTTGATGAATCCCTTACATTTCCTCATAAGTTCTTCGAATATGCTATTCCAGAGCTCTTAATTTGCTCTTCTCCACCATTGCTGGATGATAAAGATGTGCTTAATTTGGCCCAGATCCTTTAATACCAACTTGCTAAGGTTTTCTTCCTTGACAGGTTTACAAGAAAGGGGATGGAGAGGTAGAAGAAAGGGAGGTTGAGAGAGAGAGTTGTGTAAATCTCTACACAAGGACAATTCATTCATTATTACCTTGGCCAGCCTTACAATCAATGTATTTATTCTTCCTCATGCTATATAACTAATTGTGATTAAATAAGTAATAAGAACTTCTTCAACTAACTGTTAACAAGTATTAAATCGGCAACATTACAAATTAGGAAACTTAGAAATCAAAACAAGTTTAGGAAAGATCTTATGTATATTTTTAGTCCTAGCTTTCCTTCTGTAAACAGGATTCCTATATCTTTCCATAAATAGATTTCTATACATGTATAAATACGCTTTCAATACAATATGAAGATCAATAAAATTATTGTTGATGAACAAACAATTATTTCTCATTATCAACACTAACAACCAAATAATTCTATCACATGAGAAAATTAACAGCTTATGTTGAATTATTATTATTGTTATTTACAAGTACATGCTTATCTGCTACAATGGTTATTCTGTTATCTTACTCTTCATGGTGCTGTGAGAGCATCTCCAATGGTTTATATATCATTTGAATCATAGTTGTCAATTCCATTCCGTTCCGGCCGGAACATTCCGTTCCGTTGAAAAAACCAAGATGAAACGACATCGTTTTTGTCTCGGTTTTAATTCTGGTCCGTTCCGGAAATTCCGGCCAGAACGTCTCGTTACCGTTCCAGGTGTGCCGTTCCAGCCTTAAAATCCTCTTTATTTTGATTAACTTGTGATTTTTTTTCTAATTTTAAGATTATATTTGTTTGACTTTGTGTTTATATTGTATAATTTAAAGTTAATTTATCTTGAATTTTAATTATGCTTGTTAAATTAATATTTTAATATATATATGAACAGTACAACCCCGAAACGGCATGTCGAAACGCTCCGAAACCGGAACGTTCAGTTCCAATATAAAAACCAGAACGGCGACCGGAACGGTATTGACAACTATGATTTGAATAGTACAAATATAATTTTAAATGGTGAAAGCCATTTAGAAGAACCATTTTTTATATATCATTTTAGAAGAAACATTTTTTATACTAAAGCTTTTTTGTTTATGTCTACTCCAATGGTTAAAGCCATTTAGAAGAACCGTTTTTTTATATATCATTTTAAATATAATGCTTTATTTTGTATATAATTTAATTATACAAATAATAGAAGTTATATAATTAAATAATCGCTTTTAAAAAACCCTCAAACAATATAATTATTAAATTTTTAATTATATTTAAACTAATAATTATATTGGAAAAGAAATGAGACACGGAGAGAAAGCAACAATACAATTGCTTTCTCGCCTACGCTCCTCCTATTCAAAAACCATCACCGACCTCTACACCTTATTATTCCACCATCTTCGATCTCGAGGAGAAAACACAACAACAATCACCCCTCTATATAATCTCTAAATAGAATCCGTTTTTTTTACCTGCTCGAGCTCTCTCCTTCCTATCACTCTCGTTGGATCGCTCGCTATTCACTTCCAATCTCCGCCTCCTCTCTATGGGTCAAAGGTTGGTTAATTGACTTTTTGTCCCTGAGTTGATGGGTTGCTTTATTCGTCTTCGCACTGCTAGGGAGATTTGGGTTGCTGTCAAGAAAGTATTCTATGATGGATCCGACGAATCTCAACTTTATGAAGTAAACAGGTAGACATTCACTCTCAAACAGAATGGCCAACCTGTCTCCAAATATTGTAGCGTGCTTCAGTCTTTTTCAGGAATTGGATCATCATGACCCCCCATCTATGGTGTGCACTAATGACACTGATGCATACCAGAAAAAACTCGATCGTCTTCGAGTTCATGTTTTTCTTTTTGGACTGGATCTCAAATTTGATCAAGTCCGTAGTGAAATCCTCCGCAAAGAACCCAAGTTGGATCTCGATCAAAGTTTTGCCTATGTTCACCGTGACGCACAACAACGCGCCAATTTTACTGGTGCTGCCACCTCTCTTGATGCTACTGTTATGATGGCTCAATGTTCCAAGAGACCACCTTCATCTCATAGGATTTCCTCAACCCGAGGGTGAAGGACAAACTAGTTTTTAAGTGCACTTATTGTGGAGGTTCCAAGCATATACGAGAACATTGTTATGAATTAGTTGGTTTTCCATCTTGGTGGGATCACTCTAAGAATAAACGAAGTGGTCATAAAGCTCTACAAGCATCTTCCACTCCAAAGTCCCCCCCTGTAAGTGGCAACAAATAGAATGAACATGCTCTTGCATCTGCGTCGGTGGCTACAACAGGTATAACGAGTTATGCATTGAATGTCTATTCCACCTTACCCACTAGTGATGTTTGGATTATTGATTCGGGTGCCTCTGATCACATGACATGTGATTCGAATAAAATTTCATCTTTGTCTCCATCATCATAGTTAGTAGTATCCAATACAAATTGTTGTTCCGCTCTTGTTGTTGGAGAGGTTTTTTTATCCTTTACAAATTCATTACACCTGGAATCAATACTTGTCATGCCATCTCTGGATTTTAATTTGCTATTAGTTTTGCAAATTACTCATGCTCTTTCTTGTACTGTAATGTTTTGGCCAAATTGTTGTATTTTTCAAGACATCCTCACAAAGACGATAACTGGTTATGGTACTAGGAGGGGCAAGCTATATTATTTGGATTTGACACTAAGTGGTGAGACCTCTATTTCTCAAGCCTTCAAGACTAGTGGAGATGTGACCGAGAAAAATCTGAATGTTATTTGGTTGTGGCATAAACGATCAGGTCATGCCTCCTTTGGATACCCTAAAAAATTGTTTCCTTCATGGTTCAATAAACTCTCAGATTTTAATTTTAATTGTGATGTTTGTGAACTAGAAAAAAGTTACTGAGTTTCTTTCTTTTTGATTATGAATAAAAGTACGGTGCCGTTTGCAATTATTCATTCTGATGTTTGGGGTCCTGCTCCAATTTCTACCTTTTTTGGTGCTCGTTGGTTTGTTATATTTATTGATGATTGCACACATATGACTTGGATTTCTCTCTTAAGAACCAAATGGGAGGTATGTACCACATTTCAATAGTTTTACAAGACGGTGAACATTCAATTTCATGAAAAAATTAAGCTCCTTCGGTCTAATAATGGAGGTGAATTTGTGAATCATGATCTTTGCTAGTTTTTAGAAGCTCATGGATTGAACACCAGCGAACATGTCCATATACCCCTCAACAAAATGGGGTCGCAAAGCGCAAAAATCATCATTTGTTAGAATTGGTTTGAGCTTCATTGTTTGATGCTAAAATGCCTCGTTCTTTTTAGGGAGAAGCATATATTATTAATCAGGTTCCCTCCAGTGTCTTGAACTTCCAAATGCCATTACAAGCCCTTCGTCAGTTTTGTGCTCTTCATTCCACTCCTAATTTGGAGCCACTAGTCTTTGGATGTGTAACTTTTGTTCACCTTTAAACATATCAACAAAACAAGTTAGAGCCTTGAGCACTCAAGTTTATGTTTATTGGCTATGCCTAACATCAAAAACGGTATCATTGCTATCATCCACCTACTTAGAAGCTCTACATCACTATGGTTGTGGTTTTTTAAGAAGAAGAAATGTATTTTTCTGGGGGAGTTCAGACATAGTCAAGTTCAGATACTATTGATAATCAATTCGACCCATAAGGATTTGTTACTTTGGAGTCGTTATGTCATTCGAAAGTTGAGGATGCACTAACTGGCTTGTTATAAACCATTTCAGCAAATGCACATGGAAGTCTTAATGACCGGTCATCATTGGTCTCCTCATCAACAACCCCATCACCCGGTCAGGGGGAGAAGGAAGATGATGTACATGTTTCTAAAGCTTCTGTACCATTTAACCAATTATCTTCTGAGGTGTCTTCTGAAACTATAACCCAGGTAATATCCCCGACCATTGATGTTGAAGATTTATATTTAACTAATTTGTTTTCAGACGATCCATCTAATGTTGCACATCTACAACCATACCAATTACCTATTCATAAGAATCGTGGTGTCCTAAAGATTCAATCCGAAGCAGATCCTAAAGCTAAAATAAAGTACCCAATTAGCAACCATGTTTCCACTCACATATTATCAGCACCACATGCCATGTTGATCAAACAACTAGATCCTATATCTACACCAAACAGTGAAGAAAAGGCCCTGATGGATCCAAATTGGAAACAAACAATGAATGATGAGATGCAAGCTCTTCAAAATAATTCCACATGGGAACTTGTTCCTCTCCCAAGTGACAAACGAACTGTGAATTATAAATGGATTTATACAATTAAGTTAAAGGTAGATGGATCAATCGAACGGTACAAAGCTCGATTGGTGGCAAAAGGGTATACTCAGAGATATGAAGTGAATTATCAGGAGACGTTTGCTCCAATAGCAAAAATTAATACTGTACGAATTCTGATATCACTTGCTGCAAACTTGGATTTTCCATTACATCAATTCAATCTCAAAAATGCCTTTTTACATGGTGACTTAGAAGAAAAAGTTTATATAAATCCTCTGCCATGATATAACATGAGTTCTGAATCGAAACACTATGTGTGAAAATTAAAGAAGTCTTTGTATGGCCTGAAGCAGTCACCGAGAGCATGGTTTGGGCGATTGACAAAGTCTATGTGGGCATTCGGATATAAAAAAAGTAATTTTGATCATACTTTATTCTTAAAGCATAGGAAAAATAAAATTATAGCTTTAATAGTATATGTTGATGATATGATAGTAACAGGTGATGATTCTGATAAAAGAAAAGCACTGCAAGAGTACTTATCTACAAAGTTTGAGATGAAAGATCTTGATACCCTTAAGTATTTTCTTGGGATAGAAGTATCTAGATCACAACAAGGTATCTTCTTGTCTCAACGAAAATATGTTATGGATTTATTAACTGAAACAGGGATGTTGGGGTGTAAACCTGTTAATACAACTATGGAGGAAACTCACAAGCTTGGTGAGTGTACTGATCATAAACCAACTAAAAAGGAGCAATATCAGTGCCTAGTTGGGAGGTTAATTTATTTGGCACATACAAAACCGAACATCGCATATGCTGTGAGTGTTTCAAGTCAATTTATGCACTCCCCAAGTGAAGTTCATAGAGATGCAATAAATCGCATTTTGAGATATTTGAAATCAACTCCCGGTAAAGGGTTAATGTATTCAAAGCAAGGACATCTTGATGTAAATAGGTATACAAATGCAGATTGGGTTGGGTCCCAGACAGACAGGCGATCCACTTCTGGTTACTTTATTTTTGTAGAAGGTAACCTTGTTACTTGGCATAATAAGAAATAAAATGTTGTTTCGAGATCAAGTGCGGAGGCTGAATAAAGAGGTATGACACAGGGTGTCTGCGAGTTGTTATGGATTAAGCATGTTCTAACTGAGTTGGGTTTTAAGACTAAAAAACCCATGAAATTATATTGCGATAATATTGTGGCCATTAATATTGCTCATAATCCAGTCCAACATTATCGAATTAAACATGTTGAAGTGCATAGGCATTTCATCAAAGAAAAATTAGAAAATAGGACACTTGAGTTTCCGTTTGTAAAGCAAAAGATCAGGTGGCCGATATATTGACGAAAGCAGTTTCAAGCCGAGTATTTCAGCACACATTGAGCAAGTTGGACCTTGGTGATATTTATGCTCCAAGTTGAGGGGGAGTGTTGGCGTGTGCATGAGTTTAGGAAAGAGATTTCCTGATTAGTATAGTTGACTAAATTCGTGTACAATTAGGACTTTTTCTCCTAGTCTATTTTGTCTCCTTGTAAAACCAATAAACCCTATGTAAGCATATAAATAGCTCCTTAAAGGGAGACGAATACAGAGGAGTGAGTTTTTTACCCAAACATACACTTCTACTATTAGTTATATAGTGAACAATATTATGACTTTTTTTATTGAGTTATTACAAATAACAGTTCATGTAAGGAGAAACTATTTTGGCTATCAAAATAATTTTTATATTGGAGAGAAGAAAAACGTGACAAACAACAGCTAAAAATATACTCTTTTTTCTTCTTTTTTTTTATTTTAATTTTTGCCTCTTTTTATGGAACACTGATGGAGTTGCCTGACATTCTATTGGGGGGAACTTCTCTAGGTTCCTTGCAGTTCTCGCCATAAAAAGTACAATGGCATGGCCATTGATAATGGAGCCCTATTCAGATAATGAAATTTTTTAGGACGTTGCTAGGGTTTTACCAGGAAACTTATCGTTTGGCACCTCGGTGTGAGCCGGATTGCAGGTATTTTGATAATCTTCGTAACTGGAATGTCACTGCTTTCATGGCTGCTTCATGTTCTTGCACCTTCTCCTTGACTGACAAGAGAGGAAAGACTTTCCCCTCGTCGTGGAATGTCCCTTTCTTATCCGGGAATCACATGTTTTCGCACCAATGGGAACTGGGATTAAGTTTTGATGACGAGAACACCCAAGCCTTTTCTTGCGTTCTCAATATATTTCATTATATAATGATCATTTTTGCGCGTTAAATAAACAATCAAGAGGAAAAAAGACAAAAAGAAAAGTTAGTATGCGTGGGTGTGAAGTGTCTGTGATGGCAAAAAAAATCATAAGAGAGAAGGTGGCGTGCACATCGTAGGAGCAGTCAATACATCTTTATGCACTAATTGTTATCATTTATATTCATAGATAGCGGTCTTGTACATCCTTTAAATTGCCTTTTCTTGCTTAATATATCTTGGAATAGAGGGAGGCTTGGTGAGCAATAGAAAAATGAATAAAAAAAAAGATCAAGGAAATGTATCACTAAGCATCAAATCACCTTGCAAATCAAGAAGAAGAAGAAAATTTCGCCAATCACCAACACTTCGAACCTAACTTGAAACTATTAACACTTATTCTAATGTGATAGAGACACTAAAATAGTATTATATGATTTAAAGATATTTTAATCACTTTTGATAAGTCAAAATATGATTTTTTTATATATCTCTTTAAAGTAAACATTAACAGTTATTAATTAAATATTTTAAAATTTCTTGGTGATATGGTAATGAAGTTAGTCTCCAAAAGACGTGATGCGATGATATAAACTTTACGATTTACATAGCAAGTTTTGAGTTTAAATCAGGACATGTATTTCTTGTAAAATTCTAAGACAGTCGATGTTTTACTCGTTTACTTCGATCTACAAAGTATATTTTTCGGAGAGGAGTTTTCTAGTATTAAAAAAAAGAGTTAGACATCAAGCATTGATTCTTTTATAACGTCAAACTCATTCCAGGAATTGTTGTCATGAATCAAACAACAACTTGCATAGAAAATAACATATATAGAAAAAAAGATCAAGCAAAGACATGGTCGTGGAAGAATGACAATTCCAAGGACGAGCACATGTCACCCATGGCTATATGAAACGAAGACTTTAATTAGAAAAAAAAAAAAGCTTAAGAAAAATCACACGGTTTTGAATTTCGTGGCAAAGATGGGGACACTTCAGCGGATTAAATCGGGTCCAAAACTCTTTCTTGCTGTCCACTTTACTTTAATTATTGCTAAGCATCGTGTAAATGGACGGGAAATTGCTGTTTAACACACTAAAAACAGGCCACTATTTACCCTCCCAAAAATTAAGAAAAATAAATAAATGCTATGCCAAAAGCCATTATATATTTTGACCTCTGCGGGTGAATTTCTCTTATATATTCATTGTAGATGGTAGATGGTAGAACGTAGAATATACATATGAAAATCGTATACTCTTGTGTTGATATATTGAGAGCTGAATAAAAAATTTAAAAATGGATTTTGAAAACAAGAAAGAAGGAAGACATTTGATAGCTTCTATGATGTTTATAGGATGGAATTTGAAGCTTCAATCAAAAGTTATAATGATTTCAAATAAATCTATCAATTTATCACGATTACAAGCCATCCTGGATTGTTCATACACTCCGGGATATATATATATATATATATATATATATATATATATATATATATATATGAGGATTTCTCATTGATTATAAATTTTTTTATTTGAATTGTTGAAAATTGTGCATTGTATTTTTTTTTCTATAAGATTATTCCAATCTCATCACTTGACTTATGAGTTTAACATTCTAACTAAGGTAAACTTAGTAACTTTTTTTTTTTTTTTTTTTGTATTGGGCTATCTAGGAATTGAGATATTTTTTTTGCAAGTTCTATTTTGTGCATGTCATAATCATTATTTTTTACAAAAAAAAGTCTATTTATTATTATTGCCTTTTGTCGTTATTATATGATTAAATGAAATCAATTTATTATATCCAGTTAGGTTCATGATTGAATCCCATATTATTAATATTTTTTTTAAAACACACCAACAACATCTAATGATCGGTTTCAATTTAGTTTTTGGTGTTTTTAGTATTTTTTTTTAATCAAGTTTTTTTTCTTTTATTTCACCAGAATCAAACCAGATTAAAAAAATAAACCGAACCGAAGAATAAAAAGTTTTTATAATATATATTTGTAATCTAAACCAGTTTGGTTTCAGTTTACTGGTTTTAACCTTAAAAAAACCAAAACCAAACCCCATGTTTGCGGTCCGACTCGAACCTAACCTTCATGGGGCGATTTGAAGGTTCGAAAAGGAGAGCTTAAAGGGCATATTAACTTAATTTAGTTTAATCTATGCGACGACCCTTCGGTCGTTACTTCCAATTCTTGGGGTGGACCGTGTAAAGAAGGTTATATTCAACGTGTTGATGGGTTGATGATGTTAGTGATGTTGATTTAGGGTTGAAAAAACAAAACAAAACAAAAAAAGCTTTTCTTCCAAGAAATTAAGAGGCAAATAAGGTAGAGATCTGGATAGAAGGGTCTCTACATAAGCTGCTAATTGTCAAATTAAATAAACTATTAAACAATATGGCCATGGAATATTGCAAGCAGCAGCAGCAGCTGCTGCAGTCCTTGTTGAATCTATGTCATCAATTTGCTCAAATTATTATTACTTTGATGGTGATGATGATGTTAAACAAGCTAGAAAGCCATGGGTAGATAAAAGAATTCTCCAATAATAGGGACCAGTGTAAAAGAGAGCCTGCTTTTCAAAGCCATGGGTAGGACTATGAATTGCATGGCAGAAAGACTTGGAAGCTAAAAACAAGAGTTGAAAAACCCAACATTTTCCAAGAAAGAAAACCTTTTGATTGGTTCTCATCGTTAGATATCAGACAGGCACTTAAATAATTTAGCCTAACATTGAGTAAACCGGTAAAGCTGGTATATATACAGAACAGGCTTCTGCCAGAAGCCTAGGATATACCTTGAATAGATATTAGAAAATGGTTCTCAAAAAGATCACTTGGAAATCAATAATCCCAGGATGTCTCAAAAGTGAGAGCTCATCGTTCCCAGAGCCAAAACAAACATGTTCCCAGAGACTATCGATATCAGACTTGAGCAATCCTGGCTCACCAATCTCATTCAGTGACCTATCCATTTCTATATTTAATCTTCATGTTTTCACACTGCAAGAGTTGAGAACACTAACAAATGAGTTCTCGAAAAACAATTATCTGGGGGGCGGTGGATTTGGAGCTGTATACAAAGGTTTCATCGACGACAAGCTCAGACCGGGATTGAAGGCTCAGCCTGTGGCTGTCAAGGCATTGGATCTGGATGGCTCTCAAGGACATAGAGAGTGGCTGGTAAGCAAATAGAGTTGATTAATTCAATATAGCTAGATTAGTTTCTAAATTTTCTGATGAAAACATGAGGGCTTGACCGGTGTTTTCAATTTTGCAGGCTGAAGTCACCTTTCTCGGGCAATTAAAGCATCGCCATCTAGTGAACTTGATCGGATACTGCTGCGAGGATGAGAATCGGCTTCTTGTGTATGAATACGTAGAGCGAGGCAGCGTAGAGGACAAACTATTTAACAGTATGTATTTCCTTATCGGAATATATACTGCAGAAATAACATTTTGAATGGATTAGATAAACCACCAGCCTCGTATTAATGCACATTATTGAAAGAAACACCACGCTAGAAATGTTTCTTTGATCCGATCCGGTTCCATATATATGTTCTTGACATGTTTGAGTTGATGCAGGATATTCTGCAGCCTTGCCTTGGTTAACAAGACTGAAGATTGCAGTTGGAGCAGCGAAAGGACTTGCCTTCCTCCATGAAGAAGAAAAACCAGTCATATATCGTGATTTCAAGGCTTCAAATGTCTTGTTAGACTCGGTGATCATTTTATCTTCCACCATTAATTTAATGCACCGAAAACATATTTCTCTTGTTTCAGACCGATCGAGTTAAGTTCTAACAAAATAAGACATCATCGTATCTCAGGACTACAATGCAAAGCTCTCAGATTTTGGCCTGGCAATGGATGGTCTTGAAGGAGATAAAACTCAAATTACAACGTGTGTAATGGGAACTGAAGGCTATGCTGCTCCGGAATACATAAAGACAGGTGATTAATTCAAGCTGATGTTTTCATTATCAATAGTAGCAGGGAAATCTGGCATAAACTAATTAACAGTGATTGTATTTCTCAGGTTATTTAACAACCATGAGCGATGTATTCAGCTTCGGAGTGGTACTCTTAGAGCTTCTTACTGGGAAACGATCCGTGGACAAGAACCGTCCGAATAGAGAGCAGGACCTAGTAAACTGGGCTCGACCGCAATTGAAGGATCCCATTAAGCTCGACCGAATCATGGACCCGAGACTTGAAGGCCAGTATTCGAAAGAGGGTTCGAGAAAGGCAGCAGGATTGGCGTACAAGTGTTTGAGCCACCATCCCAAATCAAGACCAACCATGAGCACCGTCGTCAGGACCCTGGAGCAGTTGCTTGAGTTAACTGACACCCCGACTGGACCCTTTTTGTATATTGCTCCGGCCGAAGGCAAAATCCTCGGTGGTTTAGAAAAGAAGGGAGACGAAAGTAAAAATGAACGTGTTGAGATAAAAAACGGGAACAAATGTGAAGGGAAGGAGGCGGGGATTAAAGAGAAGGGCTGTGAACACAGCCGCAGAGGTCGCCGGCCCAGACGCAGGGTAAAGTCGTTGAGGTACAGGGCTGTGTATTCTGATACAGCTTTGTATAAAACCTTAGGAACTAGTTTGTACTTTACCAGGAACTAGATCGCAAATACGTATAGATCAGCTTTACTGATTAGCATTCTGTACATTTGGATTACCTTTCTTTTCCCCTCCTTTTTTTCTTTCTGTCTCTTCTCCGTGGAAGTTTCCATGCAGAAGAGGTTTGGTGTGTGCTCAGGAAATCTTGTACTCTCATAATATACGTGGTTTGACCAGAATTGCTTGCTGACTTTGAGCCTTGGCAACTAGCCTGTGTCCATTTTTCATACTCGATCACATAGAAGCGGATACAATTCATTGTTAAGCGCATTCTTTTCCTACAAAAAGACTCATTCAAACTCCTTGTCATCTTCCCCACCACACTCAAGACTCTGATGATCCGGTTTAAAACTCAGGTTGACAGTTGACCTAGTCAACCTAAAATTTTAGTTTTTCTAAGAGCACAACCCATAAAACATGTTATTTTGGTAAATAAACAAAATTTTCCATGGACTGACCTTTGATTGATGAGTTATTGACTGGTCTACCAAGGCAAGCCGGGTCTTATAACTAAAACCTAAAGCAGTACTCAAACCCAAATTCTTTTTTTATAGAATATATAACCCTTCACTAGTTAAATTATTAGCGAAGCACATAGAAAATATATAGAAAAAGAAGAAATGCCATATATAGAGTGTTCTATTTAGGTAATTGTGAGCTTTATATATCTAATGTCTATAAAAGGTGTGACATGATGACAGATGACTTGTGATCTGCACAATATGTCTCGGGTTCAAATCAGGATATGTACTGTTTATAAAACTAAGACAACCAAATTTGATCATGCTATTAGTGAACTTGTGAAATAAAACATGCTCATTGAAAACTTGTATTTAGTCGAGGCTAACATCCTGTGGCAGCTGCACCCATATTTTGTTGATCCAGAACGGTCGGGCAATAGCCTTCTGGTAAGACGAAAAAACAAAAACCAGACGTAGAGGAACGAAGAGAGCTTGACTGCAATTAGTGGAAGGTTGAAAATTTGAAATTGGACCGACGAACACAAGAAATAGAGAAGGAAGTCATCTAACTTGTTCAAGAATCCATGTAAGAAACTCCATGATAGTGGTCTTGTACACCACACTTGGTTTGAACCAGATTCACTTCTCATCACTTCCACCAACCCACCAAGAGTTGAGCCGGAATTCAAGATTGTTTTATTTAAAAAAACCTTATTTTCAAGTTGAAAACACCTAATTTAAGAAAAAAACACTTTAAAAACTTCTATAAATCACTCAAAATAAAAAATCTAAACAAACCCGATTTATTTTTTCATGCATTTGTAGGAAAGATTGACCAATTCATTCAAAATGAAGATTAATGGTGTGCATTCAACCCTAATGCAAGGAAACCAAATGCAATTAGACATGAAGTACATGCATGTCCACAGCCTCTCTCTTTTTTCCACCATTACATGGAAAACAATTGAACGTTTTTTGCTTTATATTAATTTTTTTAGTAATTTTAGATCATTTTTATATGCTAATGTTAATATAATTTTTAAAAATAAAAACAAGTCATTTTAATATATTTCTGAACAAAAATACTCTCAAAAGTAATCTTAATCACACTTCCAAACAGACACTTAATCGATGACTTATGTATCGTGACATAATTTTTACACAAAAATAATTAAAAATTATTTTTTGGTGTTTTGAAATCATTTTGATAACTACAAGAAGCTTCAAGCTGATAATGCGCTTAAAATAAGTTCAATGCACATCCACAACCTCTCTTTTTTCCACCATTACATGGAAAACAATTGAACGTTTTTTGCTTTATATTAATTTTTTTAGTAATTTTAGATCATTTTTATATACTGATGTTAAATATAATTTTTAGAAAATAAAAACACATCATTTTAATGTATTTCTGAACAAAAATACTCTCAAAAGTAATCTTAATAACACTCCTAAATAGACACTTAATCGATGACTTATGTATCGTGACATAATTTTTACACAAAAAATATTTTTTTGTTTTAAATTAATTCTTTGGTGTTATGAAATCATTTTGATATCCTTTATCAAAAATATTTTATTATTTTAATTTATTTGTAATTTTGTTTAATGTTTTTATCAATAAAAATATTTATTTTTGGATAATGTTTCTAATATGTGTAACCTTATGTAATAATTTTTTTTTTTTTATTTTGGTCAATCAATTTTATATGTATCTATTTATATTATCATTTAATTAAATAAAAAAATTGGTTTTTGTAAATAAAATCAACATGTGGCAATCAAGTCTCCATCCATCCATACAGTCATGATTTTATTATCTTCCAGGTTTGGTTGATGACGGCGACGGTGCATTTGTTGTTGAATGGAGGGAGGAGGAGGTTGAAGGAAGAGAGAAAAGTGATCTGGTGATGGAAGTGCTGGGCTGAAATATGGGTCATGGGCCGGCCTGAGCTCATATTTTATTTGCCTATCAAACTTCTCAGATTCTGCTGAGAAAGGCTAAACGCTCACTCTGTTTTGAGCCCAATGTTTAACTCTCCCAAATGGATTGAAGATGGACCTCATATTTTAGGCAGTTTAAATTTTAAAATTAATATCTAATAAAGTTTATCTTTCTTGACCCACAACCTAAATATATTAAAATAATTATTTATTTAAAATTATTCTGATATTAATATATTAAAATGATCTAAAAATAATAATTTAAGATAAAAATAAGTTTTTTGAAAAACACTTTTAAAATACAATATCAAATAAATACCTCATTAATCCCAGAATTACCTCTCTTGTAATTAGCATCCCTGAAACATAAATTAATGAGTAAAATAAGAAAGTATTCTATTATATTCTCTATCACAAGTAAATTCAGACGAGTTTGAGATTAAAAAAATTGTTTTTTTCATGATTTAATATTTGAATATTGTATTTGTTAATATAATAATTACTGAATATTTATATAAACATTAAATTTAAACTCATAAAATTAATTAAAATATACATAAACTCGTACGAACACTCGTTAATAAAAATAATAATTCAACCAGCTCCTAAATTTGACATGTAATTAGCACATGCGGTATACCAAACAGTTTCTTGTCGCCAAGTGGCCAAAGCTCTTCGTGTGGACACATACAGACGTCGACAAATTAATTAATCTAGCAATCGTTGTTCATGTGAGTTTCCAAGTACCAATAGTTTCTAATTTCTAAGAAAAAGAGAAACCAATAAGGTTTTGTTATACGTTGCAATCTAACCATACATTTCTTTTAATAAATGAAGTTATTTTGTTTATTTAAATTTTTAATTATTTTATTGCGGAGATACCAAAAATATTTCTTTGAAAATAGTAAAAAAAAACAAATACTAAAATACAAGAAGAAGAGAAGTCCCATCCCATCATCTAATTATTTATTGTATTATGTGAACTGCTACCTTAAGGCGAGATGCTTGAACTTTACTGGCTCCTGGGTTTGGTCTTAGCAAGGTGACCATTTTTTTTATAAATTTATCTAGGTTATCTATAAATAAAAAATATAAAAATCATTTTTCATTTCGATCACACTATATAGTATGTGACCTACGATTTCTTGCAAAAAATAATAATATCGGTATTCTGAAATATATCTAATATAATAATATGATGAATAAATCTTATAAAAAAACTCGACTTTGAATTTAAATTTATATTTGAGACTCTTTTTTTTCTTTTAAAAAGCGGTGACCGCTTTTTCACATGTATTTTTTATTTTTTAGTGTCCAAGTCAGTTGTTCTTTTTTAACCGGGTTTCTTTTTTTGTTTTTTTTAACCAGAGTATCCGTGACAACAAATTTCTAATAAATCATTTCACCTTCTTAGCAAATTTTCTAACAAATTTTATCAAAAGTTTTTTAGCAATATCAATATTCAATCACATTTTAGTTGAAAAAAACATTTCTATCAGATTTTATCAATTACAAATATACTAATTAAATATTAAAATAATAAAATACAATATTTATAAAATCAATTAATTTTCTAAATAGATAAAAACCCAGATAAGCGGAAAAATCGGCTCGTTAGTACTAATAATCTCTCAATAGTAATGCTTTTGATGGATGTATTAGAAATAACGAGGAAGATGACGGTAACGAGACTGATTTTAGTTTACATAGCACGCCAGTAGAATATTTGTTTTAAATTTGTTAGTTTTTACCTACTGAAATTCTATGGACATAACTGTTTTGTAATGTATTTTTAAGGTTATGTTAGATCATGTATGAACCTTAACTTATGAAGTTTTATGACCATAATTATGTTGTATTGTATTCAGAAATATTTTATTTATAATTTTATAATTTTTCTACCTACATAATTTTAACTGTGATTTTGGTACAGAAATATTTTACTTACGATTTTATAATTTTACAATCCAATTAAAATCGTAATTTTCATAACCTTAGACTGCCAACATTTACTCAATCAGAGTTTATCTTTGTACTTCTCTTTCTGCCTGCTCTATTTCCTCAATTGATGTACAGTTCCTGGTGCAAAAATTTATGTCCCATCAAACACAAATCCATTTCTATCGCTCGGAATTTCATTTGGTAGAAGAAAAAAGGCTTCAAAATATCCGAAATGAAATAAAAAAGAGGAAAAGTATTGTATTTTAATATTACAAGCAGCGGAAACACACTACTGATAGGGATTACAAGTACCAATAGATTATTACACCTTTTACCACAAGGTTGAGCAATCACAATAGTATGATCACAGCATTACAGACAGGTAACTACTGAAACCTCGGCATCAATTATTTGAAGGTTGTCCGGGAGATCGACAAGCTAGTTACTTGGGGTAAACATGAGCTGGAAGCCGGGGCTCGGCGACGGCAACAAGTGGGTGTTTTTTCGGTGTGGAGAGCCCGAAAATCTCCTCCATATCCAGTTCCTCTTTCTTCTCGCCATCAGGTAATCTCCATTTGAATCCATGAAGAAGATTCGACAGAGTTGCTTGAATCACCTTGAGCCCTAATGGATATCCAGGACACATCCTCCTTCCAGCTCCGAATGGCAGCAGCTCGAAATCATGGCCTCTAACATCGATAGAGTTACCGATGAATCTCTCCGGGCAAAACTCGTCAGGCTTGTCCCAAACTTCGGGATCTCTTCCTATAGTCCACACATTAACGAGGACACGGGAGCCCTTTTTAATGTCGTAACCATTGATGCTGACATCCTCACGAGCTGTTCTGGGGACTAGCAATGGCGCCACAGGGTGCATGCGCATTACCTCCTTCGCAATTGCATAGATATATGGCAAATTAACCATGTCTTTCTCTTCCACCCATCTTTCTCTTCCAATTACCCTATCCAGCTCTTCCGATGCTTTCTCAAAAACCTCAGGCTTTCTCAAGATCTCTGAAATTGCCCATTCCACTGTCACTGCAGAGCTCTCGGTTCCACCAGCAATCAAGTCCTGAGAATCGATGGATTGTAATCATATAGCTAGAACACTTATCTGACCATCACAGAAAGGATGAGAACAACTTCACTTTTTATCATTATAAAAAAGGAAGTGCCAAAGATAAATTACTAACTTAAGCACTTGGAGAGGTAAGGACTAACTGCTAAAAATCAAACTAGTACCTGTGAGAAAGCCTTGACACCATGTCTTTCAAGTTTGACCTCGAGATTAGGATCCGAAGCAAGCTGCAAAAGGACGTCAACCATGTCCTTGGGCTCCCAGTTCGTGTCTTCTGTGGTTCTCCTTGATTCGTGCTCATCCAGCACATGCTCCATAAACCTGTCAAACTTCTTGGACAAAACCTTCATTCTCTTGATGTACCCCTGCAAATCCAAGAAAGCAACCCAAGGGATCGAGTCCCCGATATCCAGCACCCCGTTTAGCAGGAACAGCTCGTCGATCATTTCCTTGAACTCCTCTGGTGTCACTATCTCCTTCTCATGGTGATCAGAACTCTTGGCGGTGTATTTTTTTCCTAACACCATGCGACTGATTACATTAAGACTCACATCTGCCAGATGATCTTTCAGATTGATAGGGCTACCACTTGATTTGTGAAGAGTTTTGAGGAGCGCCTGTAGCTCCTCTACACGGATGTACTCGTAGGACTCAAGGCGCTTAGCACTAAAAGCTCCTTTAAACACATTTTACGTGCTTGGCGCCAATACGGTCCGTACGGAGACCATGTAATATCAGAGTAATTATAGGTGGTGTACTTGCCTGCCGCTGTTTTGGGGCGGTCGGAGAAGATAACATCATGGGTTTTGAGGATGGTTTTGGCCATTTCTACGGAAGAGCCAACAACAACCGGGAATGATCCGAACTGGACTTGCATAAGGGGGCCATATTTTTGGGAGAGGGCATAGAGGGAACGGTGTGGAAGCTCGCCTATGAGGTTGAGGTTTCCAATTATAGGCCAGGGTTTTGGGCCAGGTGGGCGGTTGAATTTGCGGCGGCGGAGATGGCTGGCTAGCAGGATAAGGGATGCAGTGGCAAGCCACGCAAAGGCATAGGACACCCAAGTTTCCATTTTTCTTGTTGCGGGCTCTGTTGGATGTAAAGAAAGATTTGGCGGTGATAAGTAGCAGGGGGGCTACAGGTATTTATAGCAGAGAAAAGCAAAGCTTATGTCTTCTGATCAGATGGCACTGTTCCCCGATTTCCCAGGACGACAAGCTGAGAGTTGGTAAGCCAGTTGTAGAAAATAATGTATTCCCTTTCTCATACCTGTTGACCCCAAAAGCTTTGTTAGGGAGGCATTAGAAATTAGTTTTTTAAAATAAAATAATGATATTTTAATATATCTTCCATTAGAAAAACACGTTAAAATATATAATTCCTACTAGTTTTTATAGGAGCAGTTCACGAACCATGTCAAACATCAAAGTTAAACATAATAATTGAAGTCGATGGTCATTTTTTATTATGAAATATGACAAATGCTCTCTTAATTTGTCTTGCAGGCTCAAGTTTGATTACTTTAAGCCATTTCATTGAAAATGATTGCATTTAAAATATAAAAATAGTAAATTCCAGTCATCGAATTTGTACCAACTCAAAAAGATATCTATTTTCCAGTGTTAAAATATTTTCTATTGATGTGTACATATGTAGTTTTTCTCTATCTCTAGTAATATAGATTGTGCTCTGTGGATGTAAGAATTTTTTAGATCGGAAGCAAAATCATATTTTATGGGTATATCCCAGATTTTTATAAGAATTCATATTCTTATTCAAACTTGAAATATATTATATAAATTATAGGTAAGATGCTCGAACGTGAGACTTGCAAAACCAGTCGTATGACACATACTTTCACTAAAATTAAGGTCATGCATGGTGATATGGAGGGAGTCATTGAGGGCAAGGTAGCCAGAAGCATCTTCTTGATACTGACCCCAAGGGATTGGGCTGTCGGTGTTCGAATCCGCTCGGTTGCAAATAATTTTTAGAGCTATCAGATTTGAACGAAACACTTGATTTAATCGTAGTGTATTTATAGAAAATATGTTTGTCGAAGCCTTGTGCATCCCGGTATTAGTCAGGCCAACGACCTAGATACCCGTGATTAGTTTCGGCTTTATCCAAAAAATCTTCTTGATACTCTGGGCATAAGTTTTCAGGTCAAAAGTCATCGTTTATGCTGGTAAATTACAGGACAAAAACGACGACGGAGAAGGAAAATGGAGTCCAAGAGAGCTTTTCTCAAAAGTGGGTCAGCACTGTCAACTTCGCGTGCAATTTCCTTGTAAGTTCAAGGACACTGGAAGGACTCCTTGAACATTTGCTATTAACTTTAAAATAATAATAAAAATAATAATAAAAATAAAAAGGTTTCCAAATTGACTTGAGTCAACGCATGCATCCGACGGCTGAAGATCTCTGATGGATATTATATCTTTTGTGAGTGGGGGAGCATGACATGATCTTGAGTATTTTAATAATTGTATGGTTGTTAGAGAAATTTTGTCGATTTCTTTCCAAACCACTCAATTTGTTTATACTAGCTATGCGGACGAATAAATAATTTTTACAGCTATTGATATTAAAATATAATATTTTAATATGTAAATTTTGATATACTCGAAAGGGATCAATATTCTCTATTACATTAACAATCATATCGAAGTCTTAAAAACAATAAACATTATTCAATAAATCCAAGAGAGAAACAAAAAAATATCAATAAAAAAGCCCGTTGAAACAAAAAATAAAATTATTATTATTATTATTATTATTATTATTATTATTATTATTATTATTGCTTTAATAAACAGGAAGAAAACAAAATTAAATGAAAGGCTAAAAAGCTCAAAAATATTAACAAAACAGCAAATAAAATAAATGAAACAAAAATAAAAATTATTGACTGGAAAAATCATATGACTTGAAAATCAAAAAAATTATCACACTACGCTATGGGTCGAGTAAGAAGTTTTTATAATTGTTGGGATGAAAGAAATTAATAGGATATGTTGGTCCAAAATTAAAATATTATATTTATACATACAAAATTCAATATAATAAAACAAATCACCACACCTTATTATAAAAATAACAACATCGAAGTCTTTACATCTAAAATTATCATTGTTACTACTATCAAAACAATAAAAAATATCAAATTGTCCCGAGAGGAAAAATACTGAAAAACATTAATAAAACAAGTAAGTGAGGAAAATAACTGAAATTATTATTATTATTGTTATTGTTATTGTTATTGTTATTGTTATTGTTATTGTTATTGTCGTGTGAATAATGAAAAGAAAAAGAAAAACTAAAAAATCATAATAATTTTAACAGAAAATCAAGCAAAAAATAAAATAAAATTTATGAGGTAAAAATCCATTTGATTTGAAAATAATAATAAAAAACAATAAAAGAAAGAACACATAAAATAAAAGACTAAAAACCAATTATTGTCGAAAAACCAATTATTAATGAATAAATAAATATTATTATCAAATCAGTTCAAATCAATTAATTGAAATCGAATCACGTACCACACCTTTATCTATAATATACAACACTCATTTGAATTACTTTGACAAATCAATCAATTAATTGAAATCTGAATAATTGAAATCGAATCATGTCCCAAACCTTTATCTATAATATACAACACTCATTTGAATTACTTTGACAAGTCAATCACAAGAAAGAACTTCTTGACAACAATTAAAGGTGGACTGAACGCTATGAAACATGGATGAGAAATGACTAATCTACGAGTGTTGATTTAAGATCCTCTTTAGTATATGTTAATATATATTACTATATATCTAAATGGCGTGGAGGAATTCCTGTAGCTACATTTATCAGTAGTGCAAGACCCAAAGCAATCGTAGACTCGCAATTTGTCCCGGTGCTTCGCAGGTGTATGTCTACTTTTTTTTTTTTACTTTTCCGCCTGTGAACAGTGACTTGCCGCTTCTAGTCCCAGAAAAAGACAAAATAGCGCACAGGAGCAGGGGCTCTCTCTGGTTTTTCATCTTTTTTGGCACAGTGCGAAGACAAAAAGGTCTACAAAACGACAAAATAGCTACAAGGACACGGGGTAGGGTCGCCCTTTCCCATCGGTATTTTTGTAATTATGGGTGGGGTCGAGGTGTCATGGTAATTACCCCATTATTTTATTATAATTACACGTGGCGGCCGGGCGCATCGCAGTCCGGCCAACGGGTTTCCACGCCGACATGCCTCTTTGGAGGCGTAGCGATCTTTACGTCGTCAAAAATTTATGTCCGTCGTGCTGAAGACGCGTCGAGAGGTCCTCTCGCCTCCTTCGCGGCGCGTTCCATCCCCCGATGTCCGGTTAAACTGCGGCGGACGATTTTCTCTCCGACGTCCCTTTTCTCTCTTGCCGCCCCAAAGTCCGCTCCGGTCCCTGATGTTGGTGTGAAGTTCCATTTGGTTCCTGAGGTATTGATTTCGTTTTTATTACTGATTTATTCAAATTAAAATTTTACTGTTTTCAATTGTGTCCTTCAATTAAAACTGATTATATAAGAAAGTTTTGTTTTAGTCCTTATAGTTTTGATTTTGTATTTATTTTTTATTCCTTCAATTATTCCGGTACGGATGTTTTGAGTTCTTTGATTTGGTCCTCCAATTGAAATTGGTAATATATACAAAGTTTGATTTCAGTCCCTCTTCTTCTGATTTCTTATAAAATGGCAACAGTTAGTATTATTTAATTTTGGTCCTCCAAATATTTTTTTATTTATTTTATCCTTCAATTGAAATTAATTTAATATATGTTGTTTTTCATTTTGGCCCTTATTCTTTGAAATTTTTTCTATTAATTCATTTGTTTTTTTTAATGTTTATTTTTTATTTTTTATTAATTGATATTTTTTTGTTTTTTATACAAGTTTTTGTCTTTTTGTAATAATTTTCCACGGCAATTTAATTATTTGAATTGCTTTTTTATTAATATTGCTCATTTTTTCTCTTTGTTCATTTGTTTTGTTTTTTGCTTCTTTTTTTCTTTGGATTGGATTATTTTTATGATTTGACTATTTATGCAATGATCATGATATTTTCAGTGGTTGTTTTTTTAATGATTTTTCCTGATCATTTTATTATTGAGATTGTTTTGGCAGTAATGTTGATAATAATTTTAACTATTATAGTAATGGTAATAACAATCACATAAAGACAGATTTTCAATTTATGTATTCATCTTTTGTGGATAGAAATTTTACTATTTATTTTTTATTTGATTATTCGAGGGTTTTTTATATTAATTCATTCATTTTTTTTTATAAAAGTCTTAGACTATGTATTTTTTTATTCGTATTTATACATCTATACTTTTAGTTTTTTTATAGGTTTTTTTGTTGGGATTTTTTCGGTTCAATCCTAAGATCTTAATTTAAATTGGTAGTCATTTTAAAATTAATATTGCTTCCTTTTTCCCTTTACTTATTGTTTTTTCTTTTATTTTATTTTTATTTGTTCTTTGGATTGAATGATTTTTATGATTTTACTATTTACACAATAATAATGATAATTTTAGTTATTGGTTTTTTATTACTTTCTTTTATAAATCTTTTGTTTAAATACAATTGTTTTTTAAAGTGTTTTTGGTCAGAAAAGTATTATAATATTTTTATTTTTATTTTTAAAAATTATTTTTTACATTAACAAATCAAAATAATCTAAAAACATTATTTTTAATTTTAAAAAATAAAAAATAAAAAATAAAAATTTTAATTTTTAATTTTATTATTGTGGGTATTTTCACAATTTAAATTTTATTTTTGTTTTATTTAAATTAAATTATAAAATAAACTAATCTTAATACAGTGAACTGAATAATTCAGATATCCTAGTTTTCTTGTTTTTTTAATGGTGATGATAAATTTATGCTTTTTTATTAAACTTTATATTGATTTTAAATTCATTTATTTTATAGAAAACTTGCACTTGACATGAATTCTGCACAGATTTATTATTTTAGCTAAATTTATATTATAATAAAAATACACATAATTAATATTTTTACTTTGAAAAAAATTGTGTTGTCGCAAGTGAGCTGCTGGGCATGGTCTAGTATATATATATATCTAGTGGATTCTATGTACTAGCCAATTTGTGTGTGTGTGTGTGTGTGTGTGTGTATGTAGATTATTTTAATAAACTAAAATTTAAAATAAAAATCTTGTTAAAAAGTGAAAGGCTACCTATCAATTCTTGAAAAATATTTTTAAAATGATGTAAATAATAATATCAGATTTACTTATTTAAACAATTAATCAAACTATCTAAAATATAACCAAACTGTTAGGATTGAGAGAATTTGCAAATAATTGAAAGAGAAAGATGAATTAGTTTAGAGAAGGGAAGAGGGAGAGAAGAGAGAAAAGAGAGGGAAACTGAAATTTGAAATTACATTGTATTGAATTCTGTTTTGCATACATTTGTTGTGTGTGCACTTCTCTATTTATACACATTACACTATTCTAGACTATTCTTCTTCTATACTTTGATAAACCAAGCTTTGATAAACCAAGCATGAGATTGCAACAATGAAAATGAAATACAAGAGTACTTAATTATTTTGACAAACAATATGTAAACTAGAGAAGAGAAGGAATTTCATTGGTCTATTTCTTGACCAGAATTTCATTTGTCTCTATGAGACTTTGAGAAGAGAGGGATGAGAAAAAGAAATGGGAGGTAAGAGAGGTGATAGAATGAGTTTGAATTTCATTTATCTACTTCAGTTTTTTTCTGAAGGATTTCATTTGGTTTCTTCAGCTTTTCTGAAGTTTTTGCCGATGAATTTCTTAATCTATGTAAGAATTCATGTTCTTCTTCTTCTTCTTCTTCATTGGATTAAGTTTTTCTTAATCTTTTTTTTTTGCTGCAAAACGGTGGAAAGTTACACACAAAACGGAAAGCACTCAAAAACACAAAGCACACAAAAAACAAATGACATCAACACACACACAGACAACATCAACACACACACAAAATATAAAATCTACAAAACCTAGGTTTCACACGAATTCTTCTCAGCCGCCTCATCCACGTCGCTCATCATCTTCTTCCTCTGCTCTGCTCTTCTGAAACCAGAAGAGAGAATACACCTGCTTCTTCTCAAATCGAGCCTCTTTGTGGCAAGAAAGATGAAGCCGAGCTTGCAGTTCTAGAAGCTGCTCTTGCAGCTCTCAAGCTTCCAATTCAACGGTGAGAGTCTTGAGCAGCGGAGCAGAGAGGCATCTGACTCCGTCAACGCCTTAGTCGCCTTCTCTCTAGTGGAGCTACAACATCAGTCCTCTGGTGAACGTAGCACTCAGAAGAATTGAAATGGTGAGTCATGAATTCTCACTTTTTTTTTTGTACCGAGTCTCTTCATCATCACTAGCAGATTCATCATCTTCAAACTCAGTTGGTTCAGCATCCTTGTCCTTTTGGATCTTCTTCTTTGTGGTGAACATCTTCACAGATCTACAAAGCAGCAACGAGAAGAAGAAGTCGTTCTAGCTGTAATCATCATCCACTTCACAGAAGAATTCATTTCCTCTTAGATTGCAAAACCATGAGATCCACGTCGTATCATCTCCTTCAGACCCGCTCACATCGGACTCTTCACTGTTCGTCTCAGATTCCACATCGGAGGGAGGCGTTGTTATCTTTAGAGAGGAGATAGTCAATATTGTTGTGATCATATGGATGCTGCTTGTTCATGAAAAGAAGCAAATCATTGTCGTTGGTTGGTCTGGAACTGGACGGTGAGGATCTGTCGAGATGCTTATCGAGGACTTTTTTTTTTTTTTTTGCTGCTCTGTTTGAGCTTAGTTTTGTTGCACAAAATTTGAATACAACAATTTGATGCGCAGAGACTGGAGGATTTGAAAAGTATGCATGAGGAATATTGTAAATAACAGCAGTGGCGACATGGATGATCATCTTCATCTTCAGCTGCAGGATTTTTTTTTTTGAATGATCCATTGAAGGATTACATTGCGGAAGCTTGAATCAATTCATGCGCTAGCATAATAGCTCTAATACCATGTTAGGATTGAGAGAATTTGCAGATAATTAAAAGAGAAAGATGAATTAGTTTAGAGAAGGAAAGAGGGAGAGAAGAGAGAAAAGAGAGGGAAACTGAAATTTGAAATTACATTGTATTGAATTCTGTTTTGCATACATTTGTTGTGTGTGCACTTCTCTATTTATACACATTACACTATTCTAGACTATTCTTCTTCTATACTCTAACACAAACTACAAAATATGAATAATTCCCATATATAGACAAGGTTAGGAAAATGAAAATTATGAGTGGCAATGAATGCATCTTCTCCGAATATATAATTATCAAAACTTTATCATATATATTTTTATGAAGAAACTCCATCAAAATATTCTAATATCTATAAAATTCAAAAGAAGATACTAATGCTTAACACTATACATACATTTGGGTTTTTTGGTTGATAAAAGTTTTTAGATTGGAGTTTTATAGATTAAAAACTTTTAAGGTCGATTTAGGTAAAAATAAATTTTAAGGCTTTATGTTTTTAATATATTTGAAAACATATTTTTAATTATATATATATATATATATATATATATATAGGTGTGTGAGAGAGATATGAAATTATTTTTTTCTCAAAACAAACTCGTTTTCTCTTCTAATCATAGTTTCAGTTTGAAATATGATCGGTATAAAATATAATATTATGGTATCATGGTTGTATTTTATATTTTCAAATATAATATAAATATTGTAAATATAGTATTATAGATATGTGATATTGTAATATTTTTTATATAAAAGTAATAAATATTTTTTCATATTTAAATGGGTCAAGGGAGCTTGTGGGTTTTTCTTTATGCTATGAAGATTTTGTTTTGAGGTTCGCTATATACAAAAATGTTATAATGCATTGTTTTATTAAAAGATTTTCTTAAGAGGTATTTTTCATAATTACCCTAGAGAATGATATAGTTGGGATAATTAATAGGATCCCTAGTAAGAAAAAATATCATATCTCAATTTCTATTTTACAAGTAAACTAAAAAAATATAGGAAAGCTTAACTTGTACCAATACTTTTTTTATATTGGTTTGTGTGTCTATATATATCTATTTATCTCCCTGATATCCAAATTGATGAGTTCATATTTTTGTTTTTATTTTCTTAGGGATCTCATCTCCTCATTAATGGATTATACTTGTTTAGGATCATTCAATATTCCTAGTGCTTTTATGGGAATGGAGACGATTAACATTTGATTAACAAAATCTTTATTGACCCAAGAGGGCATGGGATGAGTGGTTCGGCGCTCTTCTCCCTTAAGCAAGACCAGGGTTCGACCCTTGCTTGTGTATGGAGCTATTCTCTTGAGGAGTATTTTACCCCTATATAGGCCCGGTACGAGCGTGAATTAGTCTAGGTCAACATCCAGGATACCGCGTGGTTTAGAAACAAAACCTTTATTGTGATCAATTGAGATAAAATGAGTATTACGCCTTTTACCACAAGGGTGCCGAGAAAGTTGAGCAATCACAATAGTATGATCACAGCATTACAGAAAGGTAATTACTCAAACCATGGCATCAATTATTTGAAGGTTGTCCGGGAGATCGACAAGCTAGTTACTTGGGGTAAACATGAGCTGGAAGCCGAGGCTCGGCGATGGCAACAAGTGGGTGTTTTTTCGGTGTGGAGAGCCCGAAAATCTCCTCCATATCCAGTTCCTCTTTCTTCTCGCCATCAGGTAATCTCCATTTGAATCCATGAAGAAGATTCGACAGAGTCGCTTGAATCACCTTGAGCCCTAATGGATATCCAGGACACATCCTCCTTCCAGCTCCGAATGGCAGCAGCTCGAAATCATGGCCTCTGACATCGATAGAATTACCGATGAATCTCTCGGGGCAAAACTCATCAGGCTTGTCCCAAACTTCGGGATCTCTTCCTATAGTCCACACATTAACGAGGACACGGGAGCCCTTTTTAATGTCGTAACCATTGATGCTGACATCCTCACGAGCTGCTCTGGGGACTAGCAATGGTGCCACAGGGTGCATGCGCATTACCTCCTTCGCAATTGCATAGATATATGGCAAATTAACCATGTCTTTCTCTTCCACCCATCTTTCTCTTCCAATTACCCTATCTAGCTCTTCCGATGCTTTCTCAAAAACCTCAGGCTTTCTCAAGATCTCTGAAATTGCCCATTCCACTGTCACTGCAGAGCTCTCCGTTCCACCAGCAATCAAGTCCTGAGAATTGATGAATTGTAGTGATATGATTAAGACACTTATCTGACCATCACAGAAAGGATGAGAGCTACTTCACTTTTTATCATTATAAAAAAGGATGTGCCAAAGATAAATTACTAACTTGAGCACTTGGAGAGGTAAGGACTAACTGCTAAAAATCAAACGTAATACCTGTGAGAAAGCTTTGACACCATGTCTTTCAAGTTTGACCTCGAGATTAGGATCGGAAGCAAGCTGCAAAAGGACGTCAACCATGTCCTTGGGCTCCCAGTTCTTGTCTTCTGTCGTTCTCCTAGCTTCGTGCTCATCCAGCACATGCTCCATAAACCTGTCAAACTTCTTGGACAAAACCTTCATTCTCTTGATGTACCCCTGCAAATCCAAGAAAGCAACCCAAGGGATCGAGTCCCCGATATCCAGCACCCCATTTAGCAGGAACAGCTCGTCGAGCATTTCCTTGAATTCCTCTGGTGTCACTATCTCCTTCTCATGGTGATCAGAACTCTTGGCGGTGTACTTTTTTCCTAACACCATGCGACTGATTACATTAAGACTCACATCTGCCAGATGATCTTTCAGATTGATAGGCCTACCACTTGATTTGTGAAGAGTTTTGAGGAGCGCCTGTAGCTCCTCTACACGGATGTACTCGTATGACTCAAGGCGCTTAGCACTAAAAAGCTCCATTAAACACATTTTACGTGCTTGACGCCAATACGGTCCGTACGGAGACCATGTAATATCAGAGTAATTATAGGTGGTGTACTTGCCTGCCGCTGTTTTGGGGCGGCCGGAGAAGATAACATCATGGGTTTTGAGGATGGTTTTGGCCATTTCAACGGAAGAGCCAACAACAACCGGGAATGATCCGAACTGGACTTGCATAAGGGGGCCATATTTTTGGGAGAGGGCATGGAGGGAACGGTGTGGAAGCTCGCCTATGAGGTTGAGGTTTCCAATTATAGGCCAGGGTTTTGGGCCAGGTGGGCGATTGAATTTGCGGCGGCGGAGACGGCTGGCTAGCAGGAGAAGGGATACAGTGGTGAGCCACGCAAAGGCATAGGACACCCAAGTTTCCATTTTTCTTGTTGCGGGCTCTGTTTGATGTAATGAAAGATTTGGCGGTGATAAGTAGCAGGGGGGCTACAGGTATTTATAGCAGAGAAAAGCAAAGCTTATGTCTTCTGATCAGATGGCACTGTTCCCCGATTTCCCAGGACGACAAGCTGAGAGTTGGTAAGCCAGTTGTAGAAAATAATGTATTCCCTTTCTCATACCTGTTGACCCCAAAAGCTTTGTTAGGGAGGCATTAGAAATTAGTTTTTTAAAATAAAATAATGATATTTTAATATATCTTCCATTAGAAAAACACGTTAAAATATATAATTCCTACTAGTTTTTATAGGAGCAGTTCACGAACCATGTCAAACATCAAAGTTAAACATAATAATTGAAGTCGATGGTCATTTTTTATTATGAAATATGACAAATGCTCTCTTAATTTGTCTTGCAGGCTCAAGTTTGATTACTTTAAGCCATTTCATTGAAAATGATTGCATTTAAAATATAAAAATAGTAAATTCCAGTCATCGAATTTGTACCAACTCAAAAAGATATCTATTTTCCAGTGTTAAAATATTTTCTATTGATGTGTACATATGTAGTTTTTCTCTATCTCTAGTAATATAGATTGTGCTCCATCGATGTAAGTTTGTTTTTTAGATCCAAAGAAATGTATCTCTCAAAATCATATTTTATGAGTATAGATTAACGATTAAAATCTTGGATATCTACGTTTTTTGAAAGAGTTCATCTTCTTACTTAAACTTGAAATTTATTATATAAATCATAAATTCTTTGTCATTACACCATGTCCATCATAGTCTCCGGGTCTCCATATAGGTAAGATGTTAACTCTAGAATCTAAATAAGAAAATAAATGAACTTTATTAATCAATCAGACCAATCTATTGCGGTTGTTAATGTTCGTGAGACTTGCAAAACCAGTCGTATGACACATACATTCACTGAAATTAAGGTCATGCATGGTGATATGGAGGGAGATATTGAGGGCAAGGTAGCCAGAAGCATCTTCCTGATACTCTCTGGGCATAAATTTTCAGGTCAAAAGTCATCGTTTATGCTGGTAAATTACAGGACAAAAACGACGACGACGAAGAAAAATGGAGTCCAAGAGAGCTTTTCTCAAAAGTGGGTCTGCACTGTCAACTTCGCGTGCAATTTCCTTGTAAGTTCAAGGACACTGGAAGGGACTCCTTGAGCATTTGCTATTAACTTTAAAATAATAATAATAATAATAAAGGTTTCCAAATTGACTTGAGTCAACGCATGCATCCGACGGCTGACGATCTCTGATGGATATTATATCTTTTGTGAGTGGGGGAGCATGACATGACCTTGAGTATTCTAATAATTGTATGGTTGTTAGAGAAACTGTGTCGATTTCTTTCCGAACCACCCAGTGGATTCTATGTATTTGCCAATTTGTTTATACTAGCTGCGGTTGCGGTGTAACGCGGGCGTAAAAATAATTTTTATAGTTATTGATATTAAAATATAATATTTTAACATGTAAATTTTGATATATTGAAATGCATCAACATCCTCTATTACATTAACAGTCATATCGAAGTCTTAACGACTAAAATTATCATCACTATTACTATCAAAACAATAAATATTATTCAATAAATCCAAGAGAGAAACAAAAAAATATCAATAAAAAAGCCCGTTGAAACAAAAAATAAAATTATTATTATTATTATTATTGCTTTAATAAACGGGAAGAAAACAAAATTAAATGAAAGGCTAAAAAAAAGCTTAAAAACATTAACAAAAGAGCACATAAAATAAATGAAACAAAAATAAAAATTATTGACTAGGAAAAAATTATTTGACTTGAAAATCAAAAAAAAAATATCGCACTACGCTATGGGTCGAGTAAGAAGTTTTTATAATTGTTGAGATGAAAAAAATTAATAGGATATGTTGGTCCAAAATTAAAATATAATATTTATATATACAAAATTCAATATAATAAAATAGATCACCACACCCTATTATAAAAACAACAACATCGAAGTCTTTACATCTAAAATTATCATTGTTACTACTATCAAAACAATAAAAATTATCAAAATGTCCCAAGAGGAAAAATACTGAAAAACATTGATAAAACAGTAAGTGAGGAAAATAACTGAAATTATTATTATTATTATTATTATTATTATTATTGTTATTGTTATTGTTATTGTTATTGTTATTATCGTGTGAATAATGAAAAGAAAAAAGAAAAACTAAAAAAATCATAATCATTTTAACAGAAAATCAAGCAAAAAAATAAAATAAAATTTATGAGGTAAAAAAATCCATTTGATTTGAAAATAATAATAATAAAACAATAAAAGAAAGAACACATAAAATAAAAGACTAAAAACCAATTATTAATAAATAAATAAATATTACTATCAAATCAGTTCAAATCAATTAATTGAAATCTGAATCACGTCCCACACCTTTATCTATAATTTACAACACTCATTTCAATTAGTTTGACAAGTCAATCACAAAGAACTTCTTGACAATAGTTAAAGGTGGACGAACGCTTGCGAAACATGGACGAGAAATGGCTAATCTACAGTGCTGACGTAAGATCCTCTTTTAGTATATGTTAATATATATTACTATATATCTAAATGGCGTGGAGGAATTCTTGTAGCTACATTTACTGTAGCGCAAGACACAAAGCACTGTGGACTCGCAATTTGTCTCGATGCTTCGCGGGTGTATGTCTATCTTTTTTTTTAGTTTTCCGCCTGTGAACAGTGTATTGCCACTTCTAGCCCCCGAAAAAGACAAAATAGCGCACAGGAGCAGGGGGTCTATCGGGTTTTCCATCTTTTTTGGCATAGTGCGAAGACAAAAAAAAAGGCCTTCAAAATGACAAAATAGCTAAAAGGAGACGGGGGCAGGGTCATCCTTTCCCATCAGGTATTTTTGTAATTATGGGTGGGGTCAGGGGTGTCATGGTAATTACCCCATTATTTTATTATATTTACACGCTGGTACCGGCGCATCGCAGTCCGTGCTAATCGGGTTCCACGCCGACGCCTCTTTGGTGGCGTGTGCCATGTCTTTACGCCGTCAAAAATTTATGTCCGTCGTGCTGTAAGACGCCGCCAGGAGGTCCTCCCGCCTCCATCGTGGGCACGCTCCATCCTCGATGTCTTGTTAAGATGTGGCGAAAGATTTTCTCTCTGACGTCCCTTTTCTCTCTCCTGCCGCCCCTAAATTCCGCTTCGGTCCCTGAAGTTGGTGTGAAGTTCCATTTGGTCTCTAAGGTTTTGATTTTGTTTTTAATACTGATTTATGCAAATTAAAGTTTTATTGTTTTCAATTGTGCCCTTCAATTAAAACTGATTATATAAGAAAGTTTTATTTCAGTTCTTATAGTTTTGATTTTGTATTTATTTTTTATTCCTTCAATTATTCCGGTACGAATGTTTTGATTTCTTTGATTTGGTCCTCCAATTGAAATTGGTAATATATACAAAGTTTGATTTCAGTCCCTCTTCTTCTGATTTCTTATAAAATGGCAGCAGTTAGCATTATTTAATTTTGGTCCTCCAAATATTTTTTTATTTATTTTATCCTTCAATTGAAATTAATTTAATATATGTTGTTTTTCATTTTGGCCCTTATTCTTTGAATTTTTTATTTTCTATTAATTCATTTGTTTTTTTAATGTTTATTTTTTATTTTTTTATTAAATGATATTTTTATTGTTTTTTTATACAAGTTTTTGGCTTTTTTGTAATAATTTTCCAGGGCAATTTAATTATTTGAATTGCTTTTTTATTAATATTGCTATTTTTTCTCTTTGTTCATTTGTGTTGTTTTATGCTTCTTTTTTTTTTCTTTGGATTGGATGATTTTTATGATTTGACTATTTATGCAATGATCATGATAATTTCAGTGGTTGTTTTTTAATGATTTTTCCTTATCATTTTATTATTGAGATTGTTTTGGCAGTAATGTTGATAATAATTTTAACTATTATAGTAATAATAATAACAATCACATAAGGACAAATTTTCAATTTATGTATTCATCTTTTGTGGATAGAAATTTTACTATTTATTTTTTATTTGATTATTCGAGGGTTTTTTATATTAATTCATTCATTTTTTTTTATAAAAGTCTTAGACTATGTATTTTTTTATTCGTATTTATACATCTATACTTTTAGTTTTTTTATAGAGTTTTTTGTTGGGATTTTTATCGGTTCAATCCTGAGATCTTAATTTAAATTGGTAGTCATTTTAAAATTAATATTGCTTCCTTTTTCCCTTTACTAATTGTTTTTTCTTTTCTTTTATTTTTATTTGTTCTTTGGATAGAATGATTTTTATGATTTTACTATTTACACAATAATAATGATAATTTTAGTTATTGGTTTTTTATTACTTTCTTTTATAAATCTTTTGTTTAAGTACAATTGTTTTTGGCCAAAAAAATATTATAATATTTTTATTTTGATTTTTTAAAATTATTTTTTACATTAACAAATCAAAATAATCTAAAAACATCATTTTTAATTTAAAATATAAAATAAAAATAAAAAATTAAAATTTAATTTTATTATTGTGGGTATTTTCACATTTGAAATTTTATTTTTGTTTTATTTAAATTAAATTATAAAATATACTAATTTTAATACAGTGAATTGAATAATTCAGATATCCGAGTTTTCTTACTTTTTTTATGGTGATGATAAATTTATGTTTTTTTATTTAACTTTATATCGATTTTAAATTCATATATTTTATAGAAAACTTGTATTTGACATGAATTCTGCACAGATTTATTATTTTAGCTAAATGTATATTATAATAAAAAATACATATAATTAATATTTTTTATATTGAAAAAAATATTATGTTGCCATGAGTGAGCGCTGAGCATGGTCTAGTATATATATATACCTAGTGGATTCTATGTACTAGCCAATTTTTGTATATATATATATGTAGATTATTTTAATAAACTAAAATTTAAAATAAAAAATCTTGTTAAAAAGTGAAAGGCTACCTATCAATTCTTGAAAAATATTTTTAAAATGATGTAAATAATAATATCAGATTTACTTATTTAAACAATTAATCAAACTATCTAAAATATAACCAAACTACAAAATATGAATAATTCCCATATATAGACAAGGTTAGGAAAATGAAAATTATGAGTGGCAATGAATGCATCTTTTCTCTGGAATATATAATTATCAAAACTTTATCATACATATTTTTATGAAGAAACTCCATCAAAATATTCTAATATCTATAAAATTCAAAAAGAAGATACTAATGCTTAACACTATACATACATTTGGGTTTTTTTGGTTGATAAAAGTTTTTAGATTGGAGTTTTATAGATTAAAAAACTTTTAAGGCTGATTTAGGTAAAAATAAATTTTAAGGCTTTATGTTTTTTAATGTATTTGAAAACATATTTTTAATTTTTTTTTATATATATATATAAGTGTGTGAGAGAGATATGAAATGATTTTTTTTCTCAAAACAAACTCGTTTTTCTCTTCTAATCATAGTTTCAGTTTGAAATATGATCGGTATAAAATATAATATTATGGTATCATGGTTGTATTTTATATTTTCAAAATATAATATAAATATTGTAAATACATTATTATAGATATGTGATATTGTAATATTTTTTATATAAAAGTAATAAATATTTTTGTCATATTTAAATGGGTCAAGGGAGTTATGTGGGTTTTTCTTTATGCTATGAAGATTTTGTTTTGAGGTTTGCTATATACTGAAATGTTATGATGCATTGTTTTATTAAAAGATTTTCTTAAGAGGTATGTTTCATAATTACCCTAGAGAATGATATAGTTGGGATAATTAATAGGATACCTAGTAAAAAATATCATATCTCAATTTCTATTTTACAAGGAAACCGAATAGGAAAGCATAACTTGTACCAATACTTTTTATATTGGTTTGTGTGTCTATATCTATTTATCTCCCGATATCCAAATTGATGAGTTCATATTTTTGTTTTTATTTTCTTAGGGATCTCATCTCCTCATTAATGGATTATACTTGTTTAGGATCATTCAATATTCCTAGTGCTTTTATGGGAATGGAGACGATTAACATTTGATTAACAAAACCTTTATTGTGATCAATTGAGATAAAATGAGTATTACGCCTTTTACCACAAGGGTGCCGAGAAAGTTGAGCAATCACAATGGTATTGTCGCGACGACGCATTTTGTGGCGGCTAGCGCTCCGCCTTCTCCCGGATTCGAGGAGACAACGGTGCGCGGTGAAATATGAGGGGTATTTTTATAGTCGTAAAATTATGACTATAATTATTGGAAGTCGCCACCTAATATTAAAGTTACTAGGAACCTATTGGTTTGCGAGAGTCTAGGGTAAGGAGACTTATTGTGCAAGGGGAAGACGCATCACCCCCAATGCACCCTACCCTAAGGCAAGTTGCGTTGTTGTTTCCTAAATCATTGTTATTATTTTTGGTCTCTCCTAAAGTTCGACATAGATTTCTCTCCATGAGAGAATCTCTATCTCGTTAAGAGATAAAAGACTAACTAAAAATGATTTTTTGCACTGTATTTTAAAAATCTTATTTTTATTTATCCACAGGTGTACATTACAGTATAATTTTACACCGTGATAGATAGGACAAAATAATTGTGAAATTGTTTTTGACATTTTGGCTGAATGCCAATGGATAATCATAAACTGGTTATGATATCCAAATTTTCGCTTTAAAAACATATGGAAAAATATGCACATATTTTTTACGAAAAAATACAATGAGAAAAATTTTGGAATTCGGCCGTATGCAATAAAACAAAATACTTTTTTTTTGAAATTTTTTTTTATTTTTTTATTTTTTATTTTTTAATTGGTCATTGTCACTGGTGGTCGACAACTCACGATCTGAGCTGAAGCCCAAATGATAAAAGGCTGGGAGCCCATCTCTTCAGGGGTCGAGCCAGGTACAAAGCCCGACCCAAATGACCGCGCGGGGAGTCACTCCCCGCGCATGCAAAAAAAAAAGAGCCAGAGATTGAAGAAGATGAACAGTGCTATGACAATTTTTCAAGTGCGTCGAATGGAGATTCTATTAATACCTTCGTGTAGAGGAGGTCGAGGTGGTTCTCCCTGTTGTGGTGGCATAGAAAATGGAGGTCTGTGGTGGCCTGAACAAGGGTCCAAGTCGCCGGTGATGGTCGGAATGGTCGCCTCTGCCGTCCCTCGTTGTCGCTGCGAAGGTGGTCCCGCTGCTGGGTGAAGGCAGAGATGGTGGTGATGAAATGGTGGTGAGGAGTGGTCGGGTTGGTGGCCTGAATGCTTGGCCGAGAAGGAGAGAGAGAGGACAAACGCCTCTGGTTCTAGTGAGAGAGACGGAAAATTTGCATACCAAGAGGGATGAAGATCGGTTATGTTCCCTACTGAAAATTTCCTTTGTTTTCTTTGCTTTTCTCTGCTTTTCCTCAAGCAAAAGCTATCCTCTGTTTCAAACTTTTATTTCCTAAGTTTCGCCCATATTTTCCCTCTTTTTTCTTTTCCTCACGTTTTCTTCTCTGTTCGTCCCTCTTTATTTTTTTCTTCTTTTGTTTATCTGTTCCTATTCTCCTTTGTTTCCACTTATTCCCCTCTGCGTAAAACTCGCTTTGCATGCAGTGTTTTAATATCTTCTCCTCCCTCTTTCGTCCCCCCATTCTCGCTTGCTCGTGCTTGACCATTTATAGCAGGAGAACCAGCCCTTCGTGCATGTAATCGAGGGTCGCCTCTTGCTTGCCTCTTGCTTTACCTCGTAAAATGGAAGAAGGGACTTCCCAGGCAACGCATGACCATGGGTGGCGTGCTGGCGTGCCTACACTTGCACTCGCAGAGATTCGGGAGAGGATGGCTAAAGATCAACTTGGTCCCTCAACTTTAATCAGCTCAATTGCACTCCTACTTGATTCTAAATTTATGATTTTATGCAATCATGTCCCCGTAAAAAATTCAAAGTTATCCTTAAATTTTGCTCGCCTTTTTATTTCGGCCCTTGATTTCCAATCTATGCCATTTGATCCACGATTGACCATTAAACTCTCAATTGTTTCCAATTGGACCTCTGATTTTGCATAATTGGCTTGGAAAAATTCCATTTAGCCTCGGAAAATTCACAACTTCTCAATTGAGCCCAAATTAAATTCAAGGACTTGATTTTTCACTGATTAAGTCATTAATAAAATTATTTTGACCAACTTAAAGTATAATTAAGTCCTTGCACTTAATTAATCCTTTAATTGGACCCTCAATTAATTCCCAAACATAATTACATTTTAAAATTGGCCGACGATTAAATCAAATTGGCCCATAAAAATATAATTATATCCTCGACTTAATTCTTATACTGATTTATCCGATGATAAAAATACTTTTGTCTTAAATCTGTATTTTCCTCTATCTTGGGGACAAAAGAGACACAATCGTTCTTATGGAAACACTCAAAAATTTACCATTGATTTTTCTACCAACGCCGACTCTTTTATTTATTTTTGTTATTTTATGGTATATTTTGGGAGTCACCCAAAAATTAGATGCAGCATTACAGAAAGGTAATTACTCAAACCATGGCATCAATTATTTGAAGGTTGTCCGGGAGATCGACAAGCTAGTTACTTGGGGTAAACATGAGCTGGAAGCCGAGGCTCGGCGATGGCAACAAGTGGGTGTTTTTTCGGTGTGGAGAGCCCGAAAATCTCCTCCATATCCAGTTCCTCTTTCTTCTCGCCATCAGGTAATCTCCATTTGAATCCATGAAGAAGATTCGACAGAGTCGCTTGAATCACCTTGAGCCCTAATGGATATCCAGGACACATCCTCCTTCCAGCTCCGAATGGCAGCAGCTCGAAATCATGGCCTCTGACATCGATAGAATTACCGATGAATCTCTCGGGGCAAAACTCATCAGGCTTGTCCCAAACTTCGGGATCTCTTCCTATAGTCCACACATTAACGAGGACACGGGAGCCCTTTTTAATGTCGTAACCATTGATGCTGACATCCTCACGAGCTGCTCTGGGGACTAGCAATGGTGCCACAGGGTGCATGCGCATTACCTCCTTCGCAATTGCATAGATATATGGCAAATTAACCATGTCTTTCTCTTCCACCCATCTTTCTCTTCCAATTACCCTATCTAGCTCTTCCGATGCTTTCTCAAAAACCTCAGGCTTTCTCAAGATCTCTGAAATTGCCCATTCCACTGTCACTGCAGAGCTCTCCGTTCCACCAGCAATCAAGTCCTGAGAATTGATGAATTGTAGTGATATGATTAAGACACTTATCTGACCATCACAGAAAGGATGAGAGCTACTTCACTTTTTATCATTATAAAAAAGGATGTGCCAAAGATAAATTACTAACTTGAGCACTTGGAGAGGTAAGGACTAACTGCTAAAAATCAAACGTAATACCTGTGAGAAAGCTTTGACACCATGTCTTTCAAGTTTGACCTCGAGATTAGGATCGGAAGCAAGCTGCAAAAGGACGTCAACCATGTCCTTGGGCTCCCAGTTCTTGTCTTCTGTCGTTCTCCTAGCTTCGTGCTCATCCAGCACATGCTCCATAAACCTGTCAAACTTCTTGGACAAAACCTTCATTCTCTTGATGTACCCCTGCAAATCCAAGAAAGCAACCCAAGGGATCGAGTCCCCGATATCCAGCACCCCATTTAGCAGGAACAGCTCGTCGAGCATTTCCTTGAATTCCTCTGGTGTCACTATCTCCTTCTCATGGTGATCAGAACTCTTGGCGGTGTACTTTTTTCCTAACACCATGCGACTGATTACATTAAGACTCACATCTGCCAGATGATCTTTCAGATTGATAGGCCTACCACTTGATTTGTGAAGAGTTTTGAGGAGCGCCTGTAGCTCCTCTACACGGATGTACTCGTATGACTCAAGGCGCTTAGCACTAAAAAGCTCCATTAAACACATTTTACGTGCTTGACGCCAATACGGTCCGTACGGAGACCATGTAATATCAGAGTAATTATAGGTGGTGTACTTGCCTGCCGCTGTTTTGGGGCGGCCGGAGAAGATAACATCATGGGTTTTGAGGATGGTTTTGGCCATTTCAACGGAAGAGCCAACAACAACCGGGAATGATCCGAACTGGACTTGCATAAGGGGGCCATATTTTTGGGAGAGGGCATGGAGGGAACGGTGTGGAAGCTCGCCTATGAGGTTGAGGTTTCCAATTATAGGCCAGGGTTTTGGGCCAGGTGGCCGGTTGAATTTGCGGCGGCGGAGACGGCTGGCTATCAGGATAAGGGATACAGTGGCGAGCCACGCAAAGGCATAGGACACCCAAGTTTCCATTTTTCTTGTTGCGGGCTCTGTTTGATGTAATGAAAGATTTGGCGGTGACAAGTAGCAGGGGGGCTACAGGTATTTATAGCATAGAAAAGCAAAGCTTATGTCTTCTGATCAGATGGCACTGTTCCCCGATTTCCCAGGACGACAAGCTGAGAGTTGGTAAGCCAGTTGTAGAAAATAATGTATTCCCTTTCTCATACCTGTTGACCCCAAAAGCTTTGTTAGGGAGGCATTAGAAATTAGTTTTTTAAAATAAAATAATGATATTTTAATATATCTTCCATTAGAAAAACACGTTAAAATATATAATTCCTACTAGTTTTTATAGGAGCAGTTCACGAACCATGTCAAACATCAAAGTTAAACATAATAATTGAAGTCGATGGTCATTTTTTATTATGAAATATGACAAATGCTCTCTTAATTTGTCTTGCAGGCTCAAGTTTGATTACTTTAAGCCATTTCATTGAAAATGATTGCATTTAAAATATAAAAAATAGTAAATTCCAGTCATCGAATTTGTACCAACTCAAAAAGATATCTATTTTCCAGTGTTAAAATATTTTCTATTGATGTGTACATATGTAGTTTTTCTCTATCTCTAGTAATATAGATTGTGCTCCATCGATGTAAGTTTGTTTTTTAGATCCAAAGAAATGTATCTCTCAAAATCATATTTTATGAGTATAGATTAACGATTAAAATCTTGGATATCTACGTTTTTTGTAAGAGTTTATATTCTTACTCAAACTTGAAATATATTATGTAAATAATAAACTCTCTGTCATTACACCATGTCCATCATAGTCTCCGGGTCTCCATATAGGTAAGATGTTAACTCTAGAATCTAAATAAGAAAATAAATGAACTTTATTAATCAATCAGACCAATCTATTGCGGTTGTTAATGTTCGTGAGACTTGCAAAACCAGTCGTATGACACATACATTCACTGAAATTAAGGTCATGCATGGTGATATGGAGGGAGATATTGAGGGCAAGGTAGCCAGAAGCATCTTCCTGATACTCTCTGGGCATAAATTTTCAGGTCAAAAGTCATCGTTTATGCTGGTAAATTACAGGACAAAAACGACGACGACGAAGAAAAATGGAGTCCAAGAGAGCTTTTCTCAAAAGTGGGTCTGCACTGTCAACTTCGCGTGCAATTTCCTTGTAAGTTCAAGGACACTGGAAGGACTCCTTGAACATTTGCTATTAACTTTAAAATAATAATAAAAATAAAAAGGTTTCCAAATTGACTTGAGTCAACGCATGCATCCGACGGCTGAAGATCTCTGATGGATATTATATCTTTTGTGAGTGGGGGAGCATGACATGACCTTGAGTATTCTAATAATTGTATGGTTGTTAGAGAAACTGTGTCGATTTCTTTCCGAACCACCCAGTGGATTCTATGTATTTGCCAATTTGTTTATACTAGGTAAATGCCAGCGGAACAAATAGTTTTTAATCATATTAAAATATAATATTTTAACATGTAAAGTTTGATATACTAAAAGAGATTAACATGTTCTATTATATTAATAGTTATATCAAAATCTTAACGACTAAAATTATCATCATTATTACTATCAAAACAATAAATATTATTCAACAAATCCAAAAGAGAAACAAAAAATATCAATAAAAAGCATGTTGGAACAAAAACTAAAATTATTATTATTATTATTATTGCTTTAATAAACGGAAGAAAACGAAATTAAATGAAAGGCTAAAAAAAAGCTTAAAAACATTAACAAAAGAGCACATAAAATAAATAGAAAAAAAATAAAAATTACTGACTGGGAAAAAAATCATTTGACTTGAAAATAATTTTTTTTATCACACTACGTTGCGGGCTGAGTAATAAGTTTTTTTATAATTGTTGAGATGAAAAAAAATTAATAGGATATGTTGGTCCAAAATTAAAATATAATATTTATATATGCAAAATTCAATATAATAAAACAGATAACTAAACCCTATTATAAAAACAACAATATCGAAGTCTTTACATCTAAAACTATCATTGTTATTACTATCAAAACAATAAAGATTATCAAATTATTCCAAGAGAAAAAACATTGAAAAACATTAATAAAACAGTAAGTAAGGAAAATAATTGAAATTATTATTATTATTATTATTATTGTTGTTGTTGTTGTTGTTGTTGTTGTTGTTATTATCGTGTGAATAATGAAAAAAAACCTAAAAAAATCATAATAATTTTAACAGAAAATCAAGCAAAAAAATAAAATAAAATTTATGAGGTAAAAAAATCCATTTGATTTGAAAATAATAATAATAAAACAATAAAAGAAAGAACACATAAAATAAATGAAAAAAATTAAAGACTAAAAACCAATTATTAATAAATAAATAAATATTACTATGAAATCAGTTCAAAGCAATTAATTGAACTCTGAATCACATCCCACACCTTTATCTATAATTTACAACACTCATTTGAATTACTTTGACAGGTCAATCACAGCAAAGAACTTCTTGACAGCAGTTAAAGGTGGACGAACGCTTGCGAAACATGGACGAGAAATGGTTAATCTATAGTGCTGATGTAAGATCCTCTTTTAGTATATGTTAATATATATTACTATATATCTAAATGGCGTGGAGGAATTCTTGTAGCTACATTTACTGTAGCGCAAGACACAAAGCACTATGGACTCGCAATTTGTCCCGATGCGTCATGGTGTATGTCTACCTTTTTTTACTTTTCGCTGTGAAAAGTGTATTGCCGCTTCTAGCCTCCAAAAAAACAAAATAACGCACAAGAGCAGGGGCTCTCTCGGGTTTTCCATCTTTTTTGGCACAGTGCAAAGATAAAAAGAGCCTACAAAATGACAAAATAGCTAAAAGGAGAAGAGGGCAGGGTCGTCCTTTCCCATCGGTATTTTTGTAATTATGGGCGGGATCAGGAGCGTGTCATGGTAATTACCCCATTATTTTATTATAATTACACGTGGCGGCTATATACAAAACTAAATGGGTCAAGGGAGTTATGTGGATGCAGTGTCTTTACGCCGTCAAAACTAGATGGGTCAAGGGAGTTATGTGGGTTTTTCTTTATGCTATGAAGATTTTGTTTTGAGGTTCGCTATATACAAAAATGTTATAATGCATTGTTTTATTAAAAGATTTTCTTAAGAGGTATTTTTCATAATTACCCTAGAGAATGATATAGTTGGGATAATTAATAGGATCCCTAGTAAGAAAAAATATCATATCTCAATTTCTATTTTACAAGTAAACTAAATAGGAAAGCTTAACTTGTACCAATACTTTTTTTATATTGGTTTGTGTGTCTATATATATCTATTTATCTCCCTGATATCCAAATTGATGAGTTCATATTTTTGTTTTTATTTTCTTAGGGATCTCATCTCCTCATTAATGGATTATACTTGTTTAGGATCATTCAATATTCCTAGTGCTTTTATGGGAATGGAGACGATTAACATTTGATTAACAAAACCTTTATTGTGATCAATTGAGATAAAATGAGTATTACGCCTTTTACCACAAGGGTGCCGAGAAAGTTGAGCAATCACAATAGTATGATCACAGCATTACAGAAAGGTAATTACTCAAACCCCGC
>CM063588.1:13331985-13476194 GCA_032356905.1 Salix exigua | reverse complement strand
TCATTAGTCCCTCAAGTTTCTGTTTTTTATTTAGTCCATATTCTTTAGGATTTTTATGATTCACAGTTAAATCTTGTTTTCCTAGGTATCAAGAGGAGATAGAGAAAATCAGTAGAAAGAGAGAGAGAGAGAGAGCGCATTTTGATGGCAAAATTTTGGCCACCCATTATTTGTGATTTTGGTGTCCTTGAGTTTGTTTTAAAAGAAGAATTCAATTGAGGTATTTTATATCTATAATAATGCCTAGCAAAGAAGATCAAATCTTGAAAAAACATTGGTTAGTTAAAACATATTTTGTGGTTAAGAATGAAGTTTTTAGGGTTTATATAATGTTTTCTTGTATAGTTAAAATATATTTTGTGTTTATTTTTAGAGTATTATCATGATCTTAAACAAATATCTCAGTACTAGATCTAATATTGCTTGATTTTATAAAGCATGTATTTTTATTATAATATAATTAAGTAAAAATTAGTTTTTGAAAAATAAATTTATTAGACTTAGTGAAGTTCATGATTTAAGTCATAGTTATGGCGGGTTAAGTTGCGAAGATTAAATCGATTTAATATATCATTGTTTGTATATAAAAAATTATTTTTTTAAAAAAAAAACCTCATCATTTTATGAAATGAACCCTGATTATTTTTACATTTAAAAAATGTAGTCTGAGGATTATTTATGTAGTTTATGTGTAGATTAGGAAAACCTTTCCAGCTAAATAACAATTCCACAAGACTTATATAAAAATTCGGGTTTATAGCTGTTATTCATGCTAGTTGTGAGCGTGATTGAGATTATTTTTTGAAATATTTTTTATTTAAAGAAATATTAAAATAATATTTTTTTAAAAAAATATTTTTGATGTCGGCATATCAAAATAATATAAATTAATAAAAAATCTTAATTTTATATATATATATATATACATGTATAAATTTTTTTAATAATACTTTTGAAAAGCAGCGCTAAATAGACAATAAATTAAAATTAGCAAATCTTTATATATATAGCAAATTAGTTACCGTTTATTTAGACTGACACCGCCAATTGTTCTGTAAGAATATAATCCATGTTTCTCCTTTCAAAACAAACCAACCAATTCGAAGAACAAAAGTAACTGTTTTAGCAATTACCCAAGTAAAAAAAAAAAGTGATTTAAAAAAAAAAAACTATTTAAAACAACTATTTTTTTTATAAAAAAACTAGCACATTTTTTTTAAAAAATATCTGCAAACTAGTTTTGTTTTTAATACAACATAGTTTAGTAATAAAGTATGACTTTATAATTAAGCAGATAACATGTTTATCCAAACATTTCAAGAAGAAGACAAGAAGAAAAAAGGATATACACCAAAACTATGATATTTGGTACCTTAAAAATATCAATTAAATAAGTTTAATAATATTAAAATAACAATTGACATAGACCTCGTCCAAAAAAATTAAAATACCTATGCTCGTGATCCTTCCTAATTACGTTAGTGGTTTTTTTTATTATCTTTAAATTTATTTTATTGAGATATTTTTATAATATTAAGAATATCATTGTTAATTTTTTAATGTGACTTGTAATCTTAATTTTTCATTTTTTTAATTTTCTCTCTCTTCCAATTAAAATATAACGCTTAGAAATATTGTTCTTACTACATTGTATTATAATTACATCTATGTTTTACCATGTTTTTTATTTAAAAATATATTGAAATATTTTTTATTTTTAAAATTTATTTTAACTACATTTCTTTAAAATAATTTTAAAAAAATAAAAAAGATATTTTTATTTTAAAAATAAAATTTTGGCAAAACGCGTTTTCACCTGTGGCATCCCAACAAAAAGCCAATACCGTTAACTAAGTTTTTCACTAAGGATATTTCCGTACTTTCATTGTTCCTTCTTTTGTCTTCTAAACAAATTAAGACCAGAGGTGGGAGAGAGAGGAACAGTGAGATTTTCTCAAAAGAAAAGAAGAAGATCTCTCTCTTTCTGTCTCTCGCAGTCCCTGTACAAATCCTTACTTTCTTTTGACTCTCTATTTTTCTTTTTTTAAGTTAGAATTTCTTTGAATTTCTCTCTTTGATTTCATGTCCTTTAGTGTTCTTCCCTTGAAAAGTAAAAAAAAAATTAAATCAAAACCCTTATAAATCTGTACATACGCATTAATTCTAGCTTGTTTCTCCTCCTCCTCCTTTATACCTTCAAAACAGCGAATGAAAACACAATGGAATTTTAGTTTTTTATACACTTTTCAGATTTATAACCAATCCTAGCTCGACTCCGTTTGGGTTTTTAATCTATCCTGATCTAATTGGGTCTCTCCAAAAGTTCACTGAATCTTCTTAGAATCCTTTGAGATTTGTGGGTTTTTAGAGAAAAATAGTGGGTCTTTGTTAAAATTTGAGAAAGCAAAATCTTTAATTTGATCTGGGATTCTGGGCTGTTGTTTTTGAGAAAAAATCTGGTCTTTATACAGCCATGGCAGTCCCAACAATAGCTTTATACGCGAGCCCACCTAGTAGTGTGTGTTCGACACCATATCCATGTCAAATCAACGCACACGCAACTCATGATTTTGAATTGAATTCAAGATCTTCATCAACAGCTTCGTCTAGTGCATCTTCCTCTCAGAAACCAATTGTTGGTGGTTTATCTCGTTTGTTTTCATCTCCAGCAGTGAAACATGCATCATTTTCGGGTGATAGAGAGGAATTGGGGTGGCATGATAGAGGAGACGAAATGAAAGAATGGAGTAGTTCATTTTGCTATACGCCAAGTAAATGCCTTGCTGGGTCATCTATAAAGAGGGATCAAAGTCCCGTTTCGGTTCTGCAAGCTCATGTCTCTTGTTCTAGTAGTCCTCCTACGAGGATTGCTAGAGAAAGGAGTGGTTGTGATGTGGGCTTTCAGAGTTCAATTAGTGGCTCATTTCGCAGTGGGGCTAATGGGCTCTTTAATGGGTTTGTGAGGAATGCATTAGGATCTTGTGTTGATTATGATTCTCCGAGTTTTGAGGTTCACAGTAATGATATTGTTGTGGGTTCATCTTCTGTTGCTGAGGATGAATTGACTTTTAGTATGGAGGATAGCACTGTGGACGCTAATTATGAGCCTTATGCTAAGGAGTTGTTGTTGGGCGCACAATTAAGGCACAGAATTTTTTGTGACGATTTTGTGATCAAGGCTTTTCATGAGGCCGAGAAAGCACATAGGGGACAGGTAAAAGTTGGATTTTTTATTGGACTTTGTTTTCTAAATTTTTGTTTCGTGTTCTTGAGAATTTTTTTATATTGTTTTCTCTATAGATGCGAGCCAGTGGGGATCCTTATTTGCAGCATTGTGTAGAGACTGCAGTTCTGCTCGCGATCATTGGCGCCAATTCCACAGTGGTTGCTACAGGGCTTTTACATGACGCTTTGGATGATTCTTTCCTGAGCTATGACCACATATTTAAAACATTTGGAGCAGGGGTGGCTGATTTGGTTGAAGGGGTAAGAGAGATAACTTTTTCATGCATGTTTCTTGCTAAAATGGAAGCTAAATTGGTGTTTGTGGACTGACTGCCACTCATTATTTCATCTAGGATGAGATAGTTGCTGCTTACTGTTCATGACGAATATGGTCGTAGGCTAATTGTAGAAAATGGAACTCGATCTGCCCTAGCTTCTTCTTCTTCTTGTTCATTTTTTTATAGAAAAAAATGGTTATATTTAATATTCAGGAGAATCTGACAGCAGCAGAGATTGATCAAAATTTGGAATTCATTTTAACTTACATTTTGAGGCCTATCACTTGAAATATGACTTTGAAAGAAGTTGTAAGAAGTTTCCTTGGTTGATGTAGTCCATACATTTCTGTTGATCTTGTATTTACAAACTTATGATCTACTTCTCTGTTACATTGACTCAGGTCTCTAAGCTTAGCCAACTGAGCAAGCTTGCTCGTGAGAACAACACAGCAAGCAAAACTGTTGAGGCAGATCGGTTGCACACCATGTTCCTTGCCATGGCAGATGCTAGGGCTGTCCTGATTAAATTAGCTGATCGATTGCACAATATGATGACGCTAGATGCATTGCCTTTGGTGAAGCAACAGAGATTTGCAAAAGAGACTTTGGAGATATTTGCTCCCTTGGCCAACCGTTTAGGAATCTCCAGTTGGAAAGATCAGTTAGAAAATCTTTGTTTTAAGCATCTCAACCCAGATCAGCACGAAGATTTGTCTGCTAGACTTGTGGACTCTTTTGATGAGGCAATGATTGCTTCTGCTAAAGAGAAATTAGAGAAAGCTCTTACGGATGAAGCCATTTCTTATGATCTATCTGGAAGGCATAAAAGCTTATATAGCACTTATTGCAAAATGTTGAAGTAAGCTCTCTGTCTCTGTCTCAGTCACACACACACTCACACGCACTTGGGCGTGGAGTGTTCATTCAGTTGGTCATTACTTTAATTACTAAGGCTATAGCTCTTGCACCAACTCTAGTGTTTCTGATGCCTGAACAGATAGGATAGTTAGATTAAATCAATGATTTAACCGCAATATATGGCTGTGCCCCTCAAATTCTGAAGGTGGAATTTTTTCACATGCTACTAATTGACAACTATGAGACCGGCTTATTAGTTTTTGTGCAATTATCATTCTGCGTGTTTTTCTAACATGAGTTTCATTTTGTGTAGGAAAAAGCTGAACATGGATCAGATCCATGATATTCATGGGTTGCGTCTGATTGTCAAAAGTAACGAAGACTGCTACAAAGCATTGAGAGTTGTTCAGCGTTTATGGTCTGAAGTACCTGGAAAGTTCAAGGACTATATAAACAATCCCAAGTTCAATGGGTATGTTTCGGCTTGTTATTGGTGGTTCCTATTGAGTGTGCTACTCTTTTCTAACTTCCATTTTAACTTATAGGTATCGATCTCTTCATACAGTGGTGATGGGTGAAGGCACGGTGCCACTCGAAGTTCAGATTCGAACAAGGGAGATGCATTTGCAAGCAGAGTTTGGATTTGCAGCTCATTGGAGATACAAAGAAGGTGATAGCCAGCACTCCTCATTTGTGCTTCAGATGGTTGAGTGGGCAAGATGGGTCATAACCTGGCAGTGCGAGGCAATGAGCAAAGATCAATCTTTCATTGCCAGTGGTGATTCCGTCAAGCCTCCATGCACATTCCCCTCACATTCTGATGGCTGCCCATATTCTTACAAGCCTAACTGTGGGCAAGACGGACCTGTCTTCGTCATCATGATTGAGAATGATAAGGTTAGGTTCCTTCCATGTATGGTTTATGTAATGAGAAGAAGCTAGGGTTAAAGCATCTCCAGTCAAAGTAATTGAACAAAGAAAAGAAAATTGTCGACCAGTCCTTTACTGAATATGCATACTTTGTGAATATTGCAGATGTCAGTGCAAGAGTTTCCTGCAAACTCAACAGTGATGAATCTGCTGGAAAGGGCTGGGCGTACGAGCTCGAGATGGTCCCCATATGGGTTTCCGGTGAAGGAAGAGTTGAGGCCGAGGCTGAACCATCGGCCGGTGTATGACGTGACTTGCAAGCTAAAGATGGGGGATGTGGTGGAGCTAACTCCAGCAATACCTGACAAATCTTTGTCCGACTACAGGGAAGAGATCCAGCGCATGTATGAACGTGGCTCAGCCCCTGCTTCAAGCACACTTCCTGCTGTTAGCGGCACTGTTGGATGGAGAAGTTGACCCGTTGCTTATAGATCGATAAATAGTATATACCCCATTTAGTGACAATTGGTTATTCTTGTACGTACATATGTTTGTACAGAACAGTTATATGGTTCTGGTATGAAAAGACCATGACTAACTGGATTCAGACGATCAACAAAGATTTATTTTTCCAATTCCCCACTATGAATTCTTATGATTATCGTAAATCTTTTTATTATCCGCTCTAGTTCGGTCTTGTTCTTTGGATTTAGATTGTTGGAAATGTAGATGCAGGCGTTGTTTGTTGCGGCCATTCACCTTCTGATTCCAATTTACCTTTTGTTCCACTGACATCCATCACTCGTTTTTTTTTTTCAATTTTTTTCCTCATACATTTTGTTAATTTTAAATTATTATAATTTATTTTCTACAAACTTGACACAATCTTAAAAAAAACACATCATATTAAATTGATTCTTAATAAAAACATTTGTTTTTGTTATCATACTATTTATAAAATAATTCTAAATCCAGTAAAATCCATGGTTTTGGATTGAGTTTTGAAGAGTCAAGCTGTGATGTCCGAGTTGTTTCAATAAGCTATCATTTCAATTTTCTTGTTTCAATAAAGTATTTCAATGTATTTCCAAACAAAAAAAATATTTTTATAAACAACAGCTAACTACCATAATCTAAGAAAAGCACCGAGTGACAGTGAATTTTCATAAGATCACAATAATCCAATCCATACAGCATTCACGTAAGACTCAAATTTTACAATGATCCATTAGTTAGTCCTTAATTCCTTTTCACACGGGCTCATTCTTCTTAGGCCAAGAGAATATCTTGTAATCCTAAATTGGCAGAATATATAATTCTCACTTGGGACGTTTGGCGAGGGGAAAGGATACTCTTTGAGGAGTAAGCTGTGGAGGATCAGTCTTGTGTTCTTGTGAATGATTGGGATCAGCAATTTCTTCATCCTCCTCTGTTTCTTCTATTGCCTGGGCAGCACGCTTCTTTGGGATAGCAAGTTGATAGTTTGGACTGATCAATGTGTCCTGCTCTGGTGGAAGAGGAATACCAGGCCCAGCTATTGACTTGGGCAATGGGATTTTGTTCCTATTTCTGGCCAACTCTAGTAAAACCTGAAGAACGATAGGTTTAAGATGTAAGAATAATAACCCTCTCCGTGAGATGGAAGAAATCAAATACAGTAACTGATCACAAAAAAAATTACGCCATCTACAGGTAACATGTTTTAAAAGAATCATATCGTACACAAGGAAAAATGAAGATAGTTTACCAATATTAAAACTTGCTCCATTTCAACCGAGCAAACACTTTTGCAAAGTACAACTGAAAAATCAGGTGGTGGGGTAGAAGGCAATGAAATATGGGAGTCTGAGCACAACTATAGAGTAATGATTTTCATCTCATACTACTAGAGTAAAAAATCAATGAAAGGGAGGGGGTTTGTTGATCGACAGATAGCCGATTACCTCTCTCGGTGGGGGTTGCGAGAAGCTGAAATTTACTTTAGATTGAATAGCAAGCTTGACATCATCACAGTCAATTGCAGTTTTGTTAGCATGCTCTGAATAAACCTGAGCATCTGTCAGCACGTCAACAACATAACGATACCACAACTCCAAAAACTGATGTACAACACGAGGTTCATAATCCTCGACACCCATTGATTTAAGCAACAATTTCACAATCTTGGCATCCCTTGGCATGTCTTCTTCTCCCTCCGCCATACTCTCTGCTTGTCTGTAACATGAATTACAGGTCAACATTAGACACCTCCAAAGACAGAACCAACACAACACAACACAACACAAATCCTTTTTTTCCTAGCAGGATATGTCTAATACAAAATCAACCAAACAATAGAAAAATTAACACCCTGTACCATCTAAATCAGCTAGCTAACAGAGACCCGTGTTCTGGTACAAGGGTCCATCATATGAATAATCAAATTTGACCCTTAATCTCCGTAACGCAGAGTACCTGCTGAAAACTTACAGACTGCCCACAGCCTTAAGAAAAAAAATTGAATGTGATGCTGTTATTGTGCATTTTCAATTGTTTAAGCATTCAAGCAAAAGGATATAACCCAAAAAAAAACCCATCATGTTGGGGGTGATTTTCTCCATTTCAATTTTACACCCAACACCCTAAAAATCCTACATATAATTCTAGGTCTAAGTAATAATTACAAAAAAAATTACAAAAGTGCAAGCTTGTCAGGCGTGTATTGAAAATGCTACGAGATCATAAGTGCAAGCTTGTCAATATGTAGTAATTCAATTTCTTCTCAGAGAAAATAAAGTAATAAATACAAAAAACCTAAACCGCAGCTAAAACTAACAAGCGGGTTTTGGCTGCTTCAAACAAATCTCAAAAAACGAAACAGAAAAATGAAATACTTAGAAGGGATCGATTCAAAAGTGACGGCGAGACAACTGAGTTACTAACCTTGGAAACGAGATAGGAGCTGAGCCCAAGGAACAAGGACTAGTTGGGTGAGATCTTAGTAAATTACTCTCTGTTGCTGATGTTCAATTGTGAGCACATGGAGTTACGGAGCGCGAAGAAGAAAGCAGAAAGGGGAGGCATGTGGAGAAACCAAGGACCACATGTAGGAAGCCCATTGTCCTAAGGCCTGCGTATGACTGACTAGGCCCAACTCCTGTTAATATGGCGGCCCGTTAATATATTTAATTTTAGACATTGAGTGGCATATGGTCTATGCCTGCTAGCTTGGATTTGTGATCATTTTCCTTAATGTGAAGATAAAATAAAATAAATTGAAATTAATTGGTGAATGTCTTGATTTCAACTCGAGATCTGCTATATATATCGTAAATTCTATATCATCACGACATTCGAAAACCTATTATCCTTTAATTAACACCGTTTTTAATAGATGTTATTTTTTTTTTTTAATATGGCTCCTTTACTAGGTTCCTATCCAATTTGTCATAAACATTTGCCAATGAACTTTCATGTTTGATAAAGTTAACATGATGAGTATTTCACAAATTTAATATCTCAATCGAAAAAGGTTATTTAAAAATGAAAACCAAATCACAATCTTGATTATTTTACCATTGATTTTGTAGGGGTGGTTTTCCTTCAAAATTTGAACTTTTATTTATTTTTATTTCTTAATATTTTGGTTTTTTAATAATAGTTTTTAAATTATTAAGATGTCATTATGTAATTAATCATGTGTAGCAAACAAAAAGATTTAAAATCACGGTAGTGATTACTTTTCAAAATATTTTTACATTGAAATAATTTTTTATTTTTTTATTTTTAATACCAACACATTAAAATAATTCATAAATAATTTATAAATATTAAGCAAATAAACAAAAAAAAGTTTTTACATACTTTTTAAATGTAAAAAAAAAGCCTCTTTTAACTCCATTTGTAATGGATGTTAATGGAAGAATCAAACAAAAGGAATTTCAGTATTTAAACTTTGAATTACTACCACAACTTACATTATTTGATATGGTTAATTGATACTATTACAACCAAAACAAGAAACATATATAGCCTATACTAAAAACAAAATTAGATTTCCTTCTTCTATCTCCAGAAGAATTCTTGAACAGAGTCCTGCCATGATAGCACAAGCACAAGCATCACTAACACTCCAGCAAGTCCCCAAGATGAGCTCCCAATTCTAAGCACCCAAGAGGGATCTGGAGATGGAATGAACGACGCCGCATCACCTCCATGGACTGACATGGAAGAGGACGTAGTCCTAATAGCAATTATCAGCCCAACGAGCACCATTGGAAGAACAAAGCCAGAGCTCCATTTTGTCTCGTAGTTATCGTTCTTTCGCTTGACATACAGTGGTGATAGCACCACAGCTGATGCTAGAGCCAACACCATGGCTAATGCTCTCTGCGATGAGCTTTGGCCAGCATTTGTAGCCATACTGGTGAGTTCAATGAGCTATCAACTCAGTGTCAAGGTTGGCTTTTCTAGAGGAAGAACCAGCTCAATGGGCCATGTCCAGTTGAAGCGGTGGATTTATAGGAAGGAGACGATGGAAAACAGAAGGGACCTGTGTGCTGGAAAGCTTGTAATTTGACGACAAAAGTAATAGAGAGACAAACAGCCGTCCAAAAAGTGAGAGAGAGCAAGGTAAAGAGCTCCATAAAAGTTGTAAAGAAAGAGATTGCACGATTTTGGAAGTAAGGTATCTCTCAAGATTTCAATTCTGCGTTCACTTCTAACATCAAGCGAAAAGCAATACTGAGCTATAAGAAACTATATATATATAAAACAAGGCTAGCCGTATTTTTTTCCGGGAATAGTATCCGGTTCAATTTACGTGTACCATAATTAATTTTTAGATTCATTAAATATCTTACAAGTCTAATAAACAAGCAGTATCAACAGGCAAGATACTGCGATAATGACAAATATACACTATAAATATTAAATTTTGATGCAGATAAAGAAACAATTCCTTCCTGTAACCCTTTTCTTTGGGAAGCATTAGCCAGGTGATACAGATATTTACTTTTTCCTGATAAAACAAAAAAAGAATAGCACAAAAATGATATTTTATGCTAGCTAGATACCTTGTCTAAAGTCGCAAATCGAGAATACAAGATACTTATGGTATATTCATAATTCTGTGTGACAGCTCTGGAAATGAGAAATGCACACTAAGGTAGGTTTGTTGTGCATGAAAAATATTTTCTTAAAATCGATTTTTATAAGTTATTTTTTTATTATTTGAGGGATTGTTTTATTTTTCTTTTATATATAAAATGAATTATTTTTCGTTGATGGTTTTAAATGATTATAATATAATGTGAAAAGTTGTGAAGTTAATGATAGAAATAATAATTATGGTTGTGGTGGTAATAGTTATGGTAGCGATTATAACAATGTTGATGATAATGATGATAGTCGTAAAATAATGATTCTTTCGACAATAATAATGATAATGACAACAGTGATAAAATAATCTTATTAAAACCTTCAAGTTTTATTAAGGAGTGCACGGGGAAATATTTTGTTAATGTTGAGGTTTTATTAGGTCCATTTACTGTGCATAAAATATTTTTTTCACATGTTATTTCTAATTATTTGAATATATTAAGAATTTTTTTTCTATAAAATGTAGACTGAAAGTTTTTCATCAAGTCCTCTTCTGAGTTCTGCCTTGAAATGGAAAATGGCAGAGTTTATTACAAATTAGAACCAGAGTTGTCAATACTGTTATGTTCTGGCCGTTACGGTCATTCTGTTCCATTAAAAAACCGAGACAAAACAACATCGTTTTCATCTCGGTTTTAATTTCGGCCTGTTTTGGAAATACCGGTCAAATTCCGGTCAGAACGTCTCGGTACCATTCCGGCCTTAAAATCCTCTTTATTTTGATTAACTTGTTATTGTGTTTGTTTGACTTTGTGTTTATATTGTATAATTTAAAGTTAATTTATCTTGAATTGTAATTAATATTTTAATTTTTTTCATATATATATATATAATTAATTAATTATATATGAACAATACAACCCTGAAACGACACCACGAAATATTCAAAACTGAAACGTTATATATTGCAGAAAAACCAGAATCTAGCATAATATTTTAGCTAATACTGCAAAAAATGTAGACTGGCCTGGCTTTGTCAGAAAAAATTTCTTCGAGCTCGGAGCATACTTTTTTGCAGGTGCTAGGCCACTCAAATCTGGACTCGTAACTGGCACGGGTACGTATAAATATTTTTAACAAAACATTCTTTAATTTTTCCCACACAACTGGAGTGTATCCTTCATGATATTTCTTTTAAAAATAGGGTTTTCTTAATGATCCAACAGGTTTTTTCTTGACAACAAAACGAACCTCAACAAGTTTAAGAGAAAAGAATTTATATGGAAGTGTTCTAAAAAAGTAACCCTAAAAACATCTACCATCAAATCTGGACATTACCAACACTACCATTTTTTTTGACCGGGGTGTCCGGGCCAGCTTACGCGCAACTCGACTATTCCCCGGGCTCACTTGAACACCCTACAAGCCCAAATGAACAAGACACCGCGGGGGTGACAGACGTACCACGCAAAGAAGGACCCATAGGAACATGAGGGGAGGAGCCCTCCAGCCCCACTCCCACTGTGACTCGAACCGAAGTTCGAAAGAAGGAGAGCGAGCCTACACCGCTGGGCCATAACCACCATTTTTATAGGTCCTGTTGTGGTGTACATGCTCTGAATAAACCAAAATGATAGTTATTCTGAGGTGCCGAACTCTTAAAAGTATCTATGCAATGAAGATTTCCAACAAGTTGACCATTCTTTTAGTCATTTCATCCATAATTTCAACTTCTTGATTACATTAATCATTGAGTTTTTTTTTTTAAAGAGTATAATTTATAATTGATGAATTAAAAAAACATCACTTTGCAAGTGGCAAAGTAAAATATTAAATCTCTTGTCTTTTTTATCTTATTTTGATAGACTATTTTTATTTTTTTTATAGGCTATTTGAGGTCTATTGTGATTCCTCAAGTTTGGGATTAGAGTTGTCGTTAGCTAGAAAGGATATCTCTTATGGAATTTTTTCAATGAAAATGTATTATGAGGTGGTTGTTGGTGATGATGAGATGACTGTAGTTTTTAATGGATTTTTATTTTGTAGTTTATAATTGTGTGTCTTACAATATTTCCATTGAAAAAATATTATTCATGACTTCTTCTATTGCAAGGATCGCTTTGGACGTGACAAGATGCCAACCATGGTCTCCTCTTATTGTTATTGGCTTGGGTTATCGAGTCAAGTGACATTTTTTATAAAGATTATCACATTTTATGTTCTTTCCAAGTTCCTTTTCAATCCAGTCGCAGAGGACAGGCAATTGTGCACATCTCGGACATCGATTTAGCAACCTTGAGAACATGGAGGTGGATTTCAGGTTTCGACAGAAATAATATCTTCAGATTGGGCATCCCCATAGAAATAACACTCTTATCTTCCATTTAACAGATCATATGATTTAGGAAACATTGCCAAGTGGACTCTAGTGCCGCTGCTGTTCTATTTTCAGTGCAATCGAATAGTTGAAAAAACTTGGAAACAGTTTTCACGGATTTCTGTGCAGTTTTGGTGCTGGCATGAAAAATGTTACTCTAAACTGGCGCTAAATTTCCATGCCCCCATGGCTCTGTTTCTACTGTAACATCGTTTCCTGATGAATCCATGACCATTATCTGATATGAACATGATCTGCTTTATGTAGAGATTTATACACCCGTGCCCTTTAAAATGATAAAATCACGGCTTTATGTTTATCCATTTCTTTAAGTTAGATGAACCTGTAATGTTTGCGTAACGTGTGGGTTCATTCCCAAGTGTGTTGCACGCATCACTTTTAATCAACAATTGTTTGAAAATTAGTAAGTAAAATAATTCAGTTATTCAAATATTCGTTGCTGTTATTGTAATGTTTTTTGGTGAAAAGTAAAACGCATAAGGCCTGCAGGCCTGCATAAAAGAAAGGATATAAAATAGCTTATATATATATATATTTATATATATAAATGACATGTTTCTGACGTGTTGTTTTTCTGACAGGGGTGAAGGAATCACGTGACACGAACACAAGCAGATGTGTTAATGGAGTATTCTGAATCTTGTTTTTGTTTGACGTGTTGTTTTCCTGACAGGGGTGAAGGAATCAGATTATTTTTGTTATAAATCCACCTCGTTATGCGTGGATTCAAGCTGTACTAATAAGAGCATGGCATAACATTATCTTCTCAAATGAAACCCCAAATCCCCATGGACTCAACCAAGCTTTTGCACCCTTTCGTCTTCTATCTCTCCGCCGCGCTGGCCATTTTTCGGTACCTCCAAACCGGTTTCTTTAGCCTGAGACGGATTCCGATCCTGTTCACAATAGTTGATACAGTTATTTCGTTATACTTCAGGTTATGTGGCCTTTCACCTTTCACCATCGATTTAGACGATCAAACCACGATGCATTTTTGGACCTCCAACCACAGGAGGTCCAACAAACCTAATCTAGTCATGATCCATGGCTATGGCGGCGATGCGCGGTGGCAATTTGTCTATCAAGTGGGTTCCCTGTCGCGAAACTTTAATCTGTATGTTCCGGATTTGTTGTTTTTCGGCCGGTCTTCTTCGAAGAGATCAGGCCGAACGGATGCGTTCCAAGCAAGGTGTTTGGCTGAGTGTTTGAAAAGATTTGGAGTGGACAAGTTCTCTGTGTACTCGATCAGCTATGGAGGGTTTGTGGCATATCGGATGGCTGAAATTTGTCCAGAGGAGGTGGAGAAGGTCGTGATTGTGAGTAGCGGGGTAGGTTGCAGTGATGATCAGATAGAGGAGCAGATTAAGAAAATTGGAAGAGATCCAGCAGAGATACTTTTGCCAAAACATCCACAAGATCTAAGGCTCTTAGTGAACCTATCAGTATACAAGTGCAAGCCCTTGAGGTGGCTTCCTGATTTTTTCCTTCAGGAGTTCATCAATGTGAGATCAACTTCATAATTCCTTGTCTAATTCATGCCTGCCAGCTAGAATATGGTTTTGTCGACAATTAATGTGGAATTTAGTTTACAACTGATGAAATCCTCAGGTTTTAGAGGGTGTTTGGGAATGTGTTTGAGAAACTTTTTTGAAAAAAAAAATTAGTATTTTTAGATTATTTTTAATGTTCTTTGCGATGGCTGGAGTTGGTTGCAGGTAATGGTGAATCATCAGAGAAAGGAAAAATTAGAGCTACTGGAGCACTTGCTGGCCAAAAAAGCTCTTATTAACCTTCCCATTCTGACACAGGTATGCTTTGTTTTTAACTTTCAGGAATCATTTTGATTGAATTAATCTCCATTTTTCTGCTATTAATTTGTCATTTCATTCTGGTGATCAAGGAAACACTGCTAGTATGGGGTGATCAGGATAACGTGTTCCCAGTAAACCTGGCCTACCAATTGCAGAGGTATGTATATATATATATGATAGGTGCTCCAGTTTCATTTGAAGGTTATTACAGAGTTATTAACATTAATCCATTGTTGATCACAGGCACTTGGGGCCAAGATCAAGGGTAAAAGTAATCAAGGAAATGGGTCACGCTGCAAACATAGAGTCGCCTGATGCTGTGAATGAATTGATAACGTCATTTGTTCTGGGTCGATCCAAATGGGATATCCCATCAGATTCTGAACCAAGTGTGTTAGGAATTATATCATCTCAGGTTTCTCTACCAAATATATAATCCAGTGATGCTATCAAGCCGATTTACTCGTTCCTGCCGAGCTGAAGCATGGGAAGAACGGTTCTTGGTTCTTGGATGCTATAAATCTCAATCAACTATTGTAAATACTAAATAGGGTTTTCTTTTTTCTTTTTAAATAACTTATTTATCCTCCAATGATGTTTTCATCCTTCCACATGTATTTAGTGGTAAGTTTCAATGTCGTGAAGGGTATTTTGATCTTTTTTATATTGAATTATTAAATTTTTATTCAAAAAAGTTTTCGAGGCATCTTTATCTCACACACTAATATATGGGAGGTGTGTGCACCCTTTTGGGCAGCACATGGGGCATCTCTGGTGGTCAATTTATAATTTTTATGAATATTAGCTTATCCTTATCCGATGATGAATATCATCGGTGTGATTCCGTTGAGTCAAGAACCCCGGTAGCCTTGCCACTTTGTGCTTGTTTGATTGTGATTGTTTGATACTGTTTTTAAATACTATTTTTGATACCATCATATAAAAAAATCTAAAAATATTATTTTTTATAGTAAAAAATAATTTATTTTTTAAATATTTTTGAACACAATATCAAATACCCAAATACAGGGTATAACAAAACCTGTAAGATTGATGAAATAAATATTTTTGAACACAATATTAAATACCCTGTCTTCGGATATGGTTGGGATAACAAAAGCTGGAAGATTGATGAAATAGACTTTTTGAGGATTTTTTTTTTGGATTCGAGGAAATCCTATTTTCTGAAAAGCGTATTTTATAAATCTAGTTGAGTAAGTAAAACCCCGATTATCTTAGATTCTTACAAAAAATACATGTTTCCATTCAAACTCGATACTTAATATACATATCTCAAACTCTTTGTTTCCACCCCAGATTTTCTTTTCATTTGAAGCTTACGTAAGTGGAGCCTGATGATCATCGACTCCACTGGTTGCAACATCCACTTTTGTGCTATGAAACTTCGATTATCATCATCAAAGAACAAGGTCAAAATTCTTTGATAAGCTAGACAAAGTTCATCAAAGAACAAAAACGCTAGGGTTTCGATCACAAAAACACACTTGTTTATTAATCACTTGGCTTTCAGAGTTTTCTACTCAAATTGAACTTAAATAATCCCACAAAATAACAACAATGTACATTTTGAGCTGTAAACCAAAGGCCTATATAAAATCCAAATCAATGAGTTGATAAAAAAACAAAAAAATACAAGTACATAGTTTGTCGTAAAACAACCCAAACCAAAAATAAAATGCACAAATAACCAAATTTATATCATTTGGATATTTGAACTTCCTATCCTTGTAAATAGGGATTCAACCTTATAAATAGAAAAAAAAACCCAGCTGAAACCTAAAAATTGCTACCCAAACTACTACTTGCATTTAACGGCTAAAACTCAACTGCCGAGTTGCTACTATCTTAAAATCTTAAATATATAGAGAGCCTGCATGACTCTGGTTATGTGGTTGTTGTTGTGGTTTAAATTAAAAAAAAAATTTAGCTGCAGTTCATAATTAAAATTATAGTGTTTGGTTAAAACTGTGATTAAATTTGAGTTTAATAAAAAATAATTTTGTGTGTGTTGGTTACAATGTTTGTCATATTGCTGTCAACTTTTGAAATTATTTTAAATAACACACACATGTGTGTCTATATATATATATATATATTTTTTTTTAAATATTGTAGATTAAAAATCATAAAAATAAAATGTAATTAATAATTCAAGTAAATTAGATTCTTGTTTTTATTCGCCCATCAAACTACTTTCAATTTCATCACCAACTAAATTTATACATGAACGCGCCTGTGATTTCTGATCATGTGATTGATGAACAACATCTGGTAAAATATCTTCAGAAACAAAAATAATTAAAATAAAATATCTTCAAGTAAATTAGATTCTTGTTTTTATTCGTTCATCAAACTACTTTCAATTCCATCACCAACTAAATTCATACATGAACGCGTCTGTGATTTCTGACTATGTGATCGATGAACAACATCTAATAAAATATCTTCAGAAACAAAAATAATTAAAATAAATATTTAATTATTTATTAAATAATAAGTTTAAGGATTATTATTTATTTATTATATATTTTAATATTAAAATAGTGTAAAAATCTAAAAACTTAATTAAAATATAAATAAATATATTAAAAATATTACAATATAGTTTTTTAAAAAAGTATTTTTAATATTAGCATATAAATATAATTTAAAATAAAAAATAAAAATATTGATTTTTAATTATTTTCAAAACATTTTTGAAACAGTGAAAAAACACCTTATATACATAAAAATGTGTGTATATGTCCATGACTTTTAAAGTAATTTCAGAAATTAAAAGCAATATGAAAAGCTTGATAATCAAACACACAAAACTGTTTTTTTTTTTCAACCTCTAACTCAACCACAATTTTAACCAAACACTTCACTGCTTATTTTAAACCGTAATAAAATTATTTTTTTAAACTCAACCACAAAAACCACAAAAACAAAAACAATATCAAATATTCTCTATATATTGTCCGACCATGCACTCCCGCTGTATCTTCATGGCCTGCTCAACTGCAAACCCATCGACCAACTGCTACCATAACCAAAGTTATTGATTTCGTTCCGTTCCGGCCGGAACGGCCCGTTCCAATGCAAAATCCGGGACAAAACGGCGACGTTTTTGTCCCGGTCGAAATTCCGTACCGGGCGTTCCGTTCCGGGTTATAAAAAAAAAAAAAACTCAACCTATAAATTATATATTAGTAAAAATAAAAAATTAAGATCTGAGTCCTAATAGTGTTCTTCCGCATCGACGTTGCTCAAAAGTAGAAAAGAGAAATGCAAATGGCAAACTCGCGCGTAAAGACGATATTTTAAGGATGAAGGAGGGCTTCACCGACATTAGCTTCCCTCATTACCGTAGTTCGTCTTGTAACATGGAGCTGAAGCGAGGCTCCGTATATCAAAGCTCCAGAAGAAGAAGAAGAAGAAGAAGAAGAAGGGATTGGGGGGGGCGGCGGCTAGAGAAAAAGAAGGGATGGGTAGGGTTTTGTTTTGTTTATTAAAATGAAGGGGACAAATGGGTGGGGGTAGTTTTTATACTAATTATTATATAATAATAATAATAATTAATTAATATATTAATTAATTATTAATTACTATAATAATAGTTAACCTAAAAAATAGGGGTATTAATTTGTAATTAATTTGATTGAATTATTTGTAATGGAATGTATTTTAATTAGTTATGTTTGAACTCATTGATTATTTCTTAATGTGTTCATTTTGTTTTTTAAGTTTTTCTAACATTAAAAATAATAAGTAACATTAATTAATTTCAAATACAACAACCATAAAAAACATAGAATTACTTGAAAAACATACAATAAGTAGCTTAAATTTCAAATATTCTGGATCTTTTAATTATAATTAAATTCATTTTTTTATTTTTTATTTTAAAAAAAATAATTTTATTGTTGGAATTTGAGAGATGTTTCTAATTTTGAGATTATGTTTGTATTGTATAATTTAAATTTTATTTATATTGAATTTAAATTATACTTGTTAAATTAATATTTTATTTTTTCATATATATAATTAAATAAAAATGAACAGATCTAAACCGAAGCAGCGATCGAAACCGGAACGTTCCGTTCCAAACACAAATCCGGAACGGTACCCAGGACGGGATCAATAACTATGACCATAACTCTTACTTGTGCTGGTTGCAATTCCACGTGACTTGAATAGTCTGCCACGTGTCTCAATGGTTTCAGCTTCACTACTTTTTTTTCCCTGCGACTTGGTTGCCACGTGCTTCGATTGGTTTAATAATTAATTCAGGTGTTATATTATTTTAGCTGCAAAGTTATTTTCTATGCTGGCTCGTTATCTTGGATGAATTGATCTGCTCCAGCAATATTTGTTGTCACCTTATATATTTTATTTTCTATTTATTATACATTACTGACAAGGTTTTATGATAGAATTGATATATTTGAGGTTGATATATTTTATTATATTAAATTTTATATTAATAAATATTATATTTTATTTTAAAATTAGCGAAATTATTAATTAAGATATCCATACCATTACCATCCGGCGCAAGAGACTTCTACAAACTACCAGTCGCCATAATAAATAAATTAATAAATAAAAACGAAGAACTAACCCAAAAAAAAATGTCATCACGTTCCCATGAGCAAGCACTGGCCGCCCTGCTATCCCAACTTGCTCTCTCCTTCGACGGAGCAATTCTCGGGGCAGCTCTTGCATACGCCGCCGTACGTTCCATTCTCAATTACACTGCAAATTCCAAATCCCTTGCCAAAATCAGCAGGGCACCCACTCTCTCCGTCTCCGACCTCCGCTCGCTCCTTCAAAATCACGACGAAGACCGCCAGGACCATGAACACAACCTCGTAATTGTCAGAGGGCTCGTTGAGGCTAAATCAGCCGTTGATTGGACCTGGAAGAAGAGCTTTAGACCCCCTAATGTTTTGCTTTCTCATGGTTCTGCTTATGCGGCTGTTATTCTTCAAAAAACTCAAACTGTACGTACTCTTTTATTTATTTGATGTTTTTTTTATTTTTAGTTTTTGCAACCAAGAATTTTTAGTCTGCTGCGGCTCTCATTTTTCCTTAGAAGGAAAAAAAAGAACAGAAATTGGGAGGCGTAATGGGTGATAGAGACTGATATTTGTAAGATTCTGTGTACATAAGGAAGGTTTAGATTGTTACAGAGGCATTACTTGATTATTGGGCAGGACTAAATTTTTTGCATTTGCTTAGGCTGACAAGGAGCTGAAATCAAAAGCTCTGTTTTGGGAGTCTTGGTGGTTGTTTTTGATTATTTCACAAGTTGCAAGAAAGTAATGTATTTATGTTTTTGGTTAATGTTTGTTAAGTGTATATACAATGAATGGAAGGGCTTTTTAGGATGGACTTCCGAGTTGCGAGCTATCTTTGGAAGATCTTTGAAAGAACAAGAAACAACCTTATTAAGAACGGTGAATTCTCTTAACTTGCCATTTTTCTTTCCTTGGGTCATTTTATGGAGAATCTTGCTTCTCTTAGAGAGTTCAATGGGTTGAGAGTCTGTCAAGTGGGTTATTTGGTGGAGTTGATGGGAAGGACTAACCTTATGCATTGTTGTTTATTTGATAGGTTCCTTTTGTACTTGTCGAAGATGCTCAATGGCCTCGATCTGATTATGTTATCGTGAACATGGACGGATCAATACAACACCCCCTACCTCTTTCAACTGTTTATCATCAGTTTCAGCCTGTTCCTGCTTCTCGTTATACATTCATTCAGGCACTTTTTGGTCACGAATACCCTGTGAGTGCCACATTTGTTAATTCTCGATGCTGCTGTATCTCTCTTAAAATAATTTTAATGCATCTTTAGCCCATACCGCTTTCGGTATTGCTGTATTTCTGCTGCTGCATTTCTCATTTTGATGTCCTTGCTAGGCCAGACAGCATAATCTGTTCTGTTTTGAAGGTTGGGGTGCTTCACGAGGAGAAAATCCTGCCATTAGGGAAGTGTATAAGTGCTGTTGGCATTTGCAATTTTAAAAAAGGAATTCCTGAGATAAAATCTTGCAAGGATCTTCCCTATTTTTTGTAAGTGACTTAGCTTGGAAAATAGCCTGATGGGTTTTGTAGGTAAACTTGCATTGCATTTGTGGTTTACATCTTGCCCTTGCATATGGGACTGTGTTGAGATTACATTCATTTTTCGCCGTTAACGTTGACGATGGTGGTGTGTAAGAATGACAATTTACTTGTTGGTTTCAAAAACTGTGTTGGGGGTGCTTGCCTCATGAAACCATGGTGGATGTTAAATATATATTTTTTTTCAATCAGTCTCCTGTTGTCCATGACTTGAGTATCTGAACGAAATCAATTATATTATATTTTCTCTCTTCTTTTTGGAGCATTGTCATTGAAATAACTTTTCTTCTGGGTTGCTGCAGGGCTGACACGACCAAAGATCAAATGGTGGCAGATCTTGCCTTCAAGGTGAAAATACAGCTATGGAGTGGTATTGTTCTCGGTTCACTTTCAATTGGGGTCCTTGGCTTTGCTGTTATGAGGTATAGTAGTTTCTTCTAAAGATCATTTGCTGCAAAAGTGTTTGCCCCTTTACATGCCCTTTCAGTTGGATTTCTATTTCAGTCCCATAAAAATAGATGCATATCTGGCTGAATTCTAAGCAGAAACAATCAATCAATTTCTAGCTATCAGATCTGAATCATTTTCTTAATCACCAAGAACAATTTGAATTTAGGAACTGGAATAAATGGAAAACGTGGTGGCAAGGACACTCTCACCTGCCAAGCCATGCTACCCTCGATGCAGTTGTCTCCCAGATTGATGAAGATGAAGCAGGAGATGTGCCAGATGGACAGTTGTGTGTGATCTGCTTGACGAGGAGAAGGCGATCTGCATTCATCCCATGTGGGCATCTTGCATGCTGTCATATTTGTGCTATATCAGTTGAAAGTGAGGTATCCCCCATATGCCCTATCTGTAGGCAGGCAGTCGGAAATTCTATCAGGGTTTTTGAATGTTGAGTGACAGAATTACTGTTTTATGTAACATAACGCTGTATTAAGAGTACATATACATATATATATATATATATATATATATATATATATATGGTATAGAAGGTAGCTCAATTATTACCATATCACAGATTTTTTCCACCATTTATTCTATGCTGTCACGCTGCTTTCTTCAACTGAACAGTATTCTAGTCGGTAAGAACACGAACCTGCTGGTGGATGGTCTTTTATTAAATTGTCATTCTATACCGACAAATGTACTTTCACTTGGACATCTGAAGGATCATGATCGTGAATCCTTGAGTAACTACAGAAATCGAAAGACAATTTAATGTAGAGCGTCCGAGCTCAACCTCTCCGAACTTCGAGCAAGCAGCTTGATGGAGAGATTGCTGATCAGTAGGAGGGTGTTGCCTTGTGTGAAAGCTGCTGAGTGAAAGTTTGCAATGTGTGTTTGGAAGTTGAGCACGAGAGAACCCAAGTCTCCGTACTTGATTCTTCCAGAAAAAAATAGTGGAAATGACGAGAAGTAGAGGAATGGGAGTTCCGAGGCACTGCAGTTCTGAGTAATAACCAAGAAGTTGTCTTCTATAGCCTATACATGAGGCTTGTTGTCTGCCAGGGAGTATGATTGTGTCTGCTCCGAGCCACGATACAAGGAAGGAAAGGTATCCAAAGATCTTGAGCTTTGGGCACCCTATCTACCAGCATAGGTACATTACTATTACTAATATTAGTAAGTAATGTTATTATTGTTGTTGTTGTTAATGATACCATGACTACTAATATTTTTATCATCATCATTCTTTTTTTTTTTTTAATTATTATTATTATTATTATAAAAGACATGAACATTATTCAAAGTATGAAATTGAAAACTATAAAAACTTTAACAAAAAAGAAAAAGAAAACAATAAAAAACAAAAGATGGATCAAATTGGAAGCATTAAAATTAATGACAAAACAAAAAATATATAGTGGATAAAATTGAAAGTCTTAAATATTCTGACACAAGGAAAAAGGATAAAATTAAAAAATAAAATTAAAAGTACCGAACTGAAAAATATTATCTATACAAACTAAAAAGTAGTGTTAAATTGAAAAAAAAAACTTTAGCGAAGAAAAAAAAACATATCAAAAGTAAAATAACCAAATCTGAATACGAATAACAATAAGGACTATAATGTATTTATTGGGTTAGAAGAGAGAAATAAAGGGGGGAAATGGGTCATCAACAATAAACTAGAAACTTTTAGACTCCATGCCACCACTCTATATAGAAGAGAAAATGATAAAGAATAACATGATATGATGGAATTTTTTTTCCACCTAAAACTGCAACACATATTACCCAAAGTGTGTGAGCAACCCTAGCATGCTAATGGAGGCATTACATGCACTTGTAACTTTCCAAAGTTAAAAACATTATTTTAATGGTGAATTACATATTTACTTTTGACCAAACTAACAATTAACATGAAAATCAAGGTTAAAAGACCAAAACACCTCTTACCCCAATTAATTAAATTTATTGGATCAAAAGTTACATGCATATTCTATTATGTAAAAAAAAAATACAAATACTAAAATACTCTTATGGAACCTTTTTTGTACACTTGAAACTATTGTAGTTATTTTTTTGTTCATAAATATATTGAATTGATCAAAATACCCCTATATAAATATATAATGATCAATGCACTATATAAAAAGACAAATATCACTGGTTTAAAGACAAAAAAAATTTCATGGGAAGAAATAATCAGTCATCACATTGTAATGGCAAAAAGAAAAATATGAAGAGGGTTGTAATGAATCAGTAAATTTGTTATTATCTTGAATGATTGCCTTTAAAATATGTATTTTTCTCACTGTATCCTTGTCTGTATAATGCCTATTCAATTACATAGTCATTTCAAGTCACTGAACGAAAGGATAAGCTTACATTATTCAGTGGCCTAACATTACCTAGCTTCTCTTAGAATAAAAATCGTACTTCTATTGTCTTAGCTTCGATAAAAATACTCGAATCCAACAAAACTTGAATTTGTTTTTCATTTCTTAAAGAATCTAACTTTAAACCTACAACATTCCCTTTTCTTTCTTATTGGAAGGAACATGGGTCTGTCCATATAAAAAAGAAACCAGATTCTTGTGCTCTAAATTTTAGCTACATATGTTGTATACACTAGATCAATTGGAGCTTTTAATTTAAAATGAAAATTGTAAAAAAAAAAAAAAAAACAATTGATGACAACACAACCATTTTAGTCTAATCAAAACATATGAAGAAATGGATGAAACAATTTCTAGTAAGCTAGCCTAGCAAGTTCTACCAAGAACTTTCTTGAGCTTTTTAACTTCAGCATCATCATGAAAAATGTATTTCTCCAACAACTATAAGGACAAGCTATTGGCAAAGTGTTAAAATGGCCAAGAAAAACATAAAAATGTTTGTAGTTAACATCCTTTCTTAAATTGATGTTGGTAAGTCAACCAATAACAATTTGCCAACAAGGAATTGATGTTGTTGTCAAGTCATAGCTTAGTGAAGACATCCGCTACTTGGAGATCAGAAGAAATGTATGGAAGAGATATCACCTGGTTTTCCAAAGTATTGTGAATAAAATGAAAAACATCATTAGTCGCAATCTGAATGGCACTTGTTTTATCATCAGAAAAAGGTGTTGATATTCTGCCTTAGAAGACCACGTAGCCATACAACTTCAAACAAGTATCAAACATGGCATGATATTCTGCCACAGTTAAAGATTTAGAAACTTGATCTTGTTTCTTACATTTCCATGAGATTAAGGCATCACCTAAAAACATACACCAATCCCTTCATGAAAAACATGATTAGTCGCAATCAGAATAGATTAAAAACATTAACAAAATGAAAAATTGAAAAGAATGAAGACGATAACATATACATTATAAACTTGGACTGAAAGGTTAATTAAAAACAATGAAACTTTTATAAAAGGTTTAAGGAAAAACAAAATCATAAGAATAAGCATAAAGTATTAAACATCAAAACACAATTAAGAAAATGAATATACAAAATTCTTCAACCTGTTTTTTTATACTAGAAAAACTCTTAGATGTAAATCAAAAAACTCATGCACACATCTAATTAAACAAGCCAGTAATTATTGTGTAAAGCAATGGAAAAAAAGTCATACAAAATAAACAATTTTATTTATAAAAAAAAACCAAGCCTACAACTCGTTAGATTGCAATTTTCAATAAATATCAAGATAACTAACATCACAAAACATATAATTTACCTGATTATGTTTAATTAATTTCTCTATCAAAATAAATTTGTAATATAGAAACACATAAAATTTGCAATAGAAACCAGCACATACATAATAATTATTGAGTAAAATTTAAAAAAAAAAACATATTAAAAATCTTATATATCTAATAGGGATAAAAGAGTGAGTTCTAACAAGACAACTTGACAGCTAAAAAGCCTATATGACATCCATTAAAGGCTTGCATTGCAATACTAAATAGTTTCCACGGGAAATTTGAGTGGCTGGAAGAATTCCTCTCATGCTAATTGATGGCGTAAGAGTGTTGTTTAAAGTGTGTTTGATTTAGAAATTTATTAAAATAATATATATTTTTAATTTATATTAGCGAATTTTTTAATTTTAAATAAAAAATATAAATGAATATTATTTTATTTTCATAAAAAAAAAGAGTTGAAATGTAATGCGAAACATGGATAGTGCCAAACAAGGACTAAGTCTTATATCCACTAGAATACACTTTTGACACTTTGTTTCAAAAGTATTTTTAAGAAAATATTTTTTATTTTAAATTAATATTTTTCTTATCTTCTTCTAATTTTTACTTGTTATTTGTTCTTTTTTCTCCTCTTGGCTTCACTTACAATGAATTTAAGGTAAGATTTTTCTATTTCTTCTCTTTTGTTGTGTGTTTTTTTTGCATTTTGTTTTGCATTTTTTTGTTCTTAAAGGTATTGAGGTTCTTGTATTATTTTTACATAATTTTTATTTTATCAATGGTTTTGGTGTGGGATCATTGCATTGTTTTTAATTAAATTTTCTTGTTTTAATGAATTATTAATTGATAGTTTTGAAGTTAATTATTTTTCTTGTGTTAATTGACAAGTAATGATTTTTTTGTTATAAATATTTTTTTTGTGTCCTGTTTGCATTTTTTTTAATTTATGTTTATGGTCATTCACTGATAATTTTTATGCTATTGTGTGTTGTGGCATTATTTGAGTTATTTTTACTAATATTATTAATCACTAATATTTTGTTCAATGAATGATTAAATAGAAAAAACTAAGGTGTCTAATCAAATTATTATTATCATTATTTTTTTTATTTTTTTTGAGTTTTTTTTTTAATTTTTAGAATAGAATTCTTCAAGTTTAGAATTAATTTTTTAAAAATATTATAACATGGAAATAAAAGTATTCAACGAAATTTAATTATGTAGAATTGTTTGAAGAAAATGAATAAAATCATGTTGTTTATGGCATATATGATTTGTATTGGCATGTTGGTATTCTTAAGACAAAAAATTAAGTTATTATTTCTTTGGATTTATTTTTACTTTATTTCTTTCTTTCTATGAAATATATAAGACTTGGTTGAAAGAGAAATACAAAGATAATTATTTGACCTATCTAGATTTTGATCTCGATGTATGGTTGGAGGCGACATCATTCGGTGGACCTTATAGAAATTGTGTATATAGACTCTCTAACACTACGATTGAGAATTTACGATTGATCCATGGTGTTTTGATCATTGAAATGCCTTTCAAATCAATTTTGTTCACACAAACTCTAGAGTTCCGAGCGGCTTTGTCCAAGAGAGTTTGTGATGAGACAATGGGACTTTGTGGTATGACGACCAAATTGTGTTAAATAGTTATGCAAATGCAATCACATTGGGATGATCTAAGTGTTCATCCTTTTACGTCACATGGTCTTGACTAACCTCCTCTAGTGTTGTCTCTGTTATAGATTTATTGAATTTGAATTTTAAATGTTAAAAATATGATAATTTGTAACAAATATTTGAATGAGTTTTAAATTAAATTAATCGAATTCAAACTATATTTTTATTTTTAATTTATTTTTTAATTTATTTTTCAATTTATTTTTCAATTTATTTATTTATTTTTAAATAAAATAGTAATGATATAATTACAGAAGAAACTTTTCGTCAATATTTTCCAGAGAATTGGACAATAATTACTCAAAATATCACTATTATTGATGGCTATACTTATAGAATGGTAATGATAGAATCACCGATAAAATGTTAATGATGACATCACCAACATAATATACCACCAATCAATATCGATGAAATAACCATTGAAATGTTAACAATGGAAGTACCAATGGTATATATTGATAACATTACTAACTAAACATATTGATAGAATTACTGTAGGTATATTCAATTTCAAGAGAAATACCGACGAGAAAAAAAGTTTTATTGGCTAAAGATTTTTGTTCATGTGGTTGTCAAAAAAAAACATTACAGATATTTTTTTCGAGAAAACAATTAATTCTAGTAGTAATTAACACTTTTCTATGTTTTTTACTTCTCATTCTATTACAAAGATAAAACGATCAAGATCTCAATTTAAGAATTTATTACAAGCAATGAGAGGTCTACCTAACTAATTAAGCTATAGTTATATCGTTTACTAGTTTATCTGCGAAAAAATAAAAAAGTGATATCATTAATTTGATGGAGTAGATGGAAACAAACCGAGGATTAAAGCTTTTATTTCAATTCCACCCCGCCATCCACTGTTGCCTGACTCTATGCTTCACTCAAGTTTGATGGCTTGACTATATCATTATCCCAATAATCTCTTGACTAAGATCAATTTGTGTAAGATCAAACCTAGTTTTTTTTTTTTATGATTAGGGAATTCGGACCAGTTTGCATGCATCTCGACTATTCCCCAAGCTAATTTGGACATCCTGCAAGCTCAAATGAGTATATAAAGCACCACGGAGGTGACAAGGATACCAAGTAAGGATTGAACCAAGTTGTTAGAGAGGGGAAAAACCCACCGGCTCCCACAAGACTCTAACTCGGTCCCAAGGAGGACGCCCCCAAACATACCGCTAGACGAGACCCGAGACCCCACTCGGTAGATCAAACATAGTTTTTGATGGGATAAAAGAGAGGTCATATGTGTAGTATGAAGCTTGACTAACCTACTGAGAACTTTATTATGAGAACTCATTCTTAAGAAGAGGATGGTCAAAGAGGAACCAAACTATAATTGGGACACTTCAAATCACAGTACAGTAATGAATAATAGATTATTTTTTTTGTCTTTTTGGTATAATAGAGGTGTTTGTTTGACTGTGCTATGAGATTGAAGAAAGAATGCTGTTGTTTTCAGGGATGAACATACTAAGTAAGGCCTGGCTCCCAATCAAAAGATCCCAGGTGAACCCTTCACCTATATCTGCGAAACTGCTAATTACTTCCAGGCAACCCTACAAAAATGAATGAAAAGCTGAGTTGCTGAGGCAAATTAAAGGAGGACAGGCATGTGTTTGGGGCAGAGAAACAGTACTTTATAGAAGAGTAAACTGTCCCCACCTCTGCTCCTCCTCCTCAGAGTGCAAATCCCGGCCACTCGCTGCCAATCACTTTTAACCGAGGAAAAGGGTCCTTCGCTTGCTGCCGAACAAGTACTTCAGACCTCCCTCAAACCAATGTGCTCTCTCTTCTCTTGCAATATTATGGCATCTTCACTTCCCCACCTACTGCCCCTGATATTTTTCAGACCGAGTAATTACTTTCATTTAGTTTACGGAACTACTTACATTCCCGAACTTCTATTTATATTCAAGAGCTAAACCAGTTGGTGGCTTTGCTAGTTAACTGAGTTGCTAATATTGGTGAGCTTTAATGGGGACAAACGCTGCGAAGCTGAGTGGTGCATAAACATGTACTTAAAGAACAGAGAAGTTAAACAGGACAATCACATGCTCGAATGTATCCTCGCATACTATCTCCATGCTTGCTCCGCGCGTGAAAAAACAAAATAGAAATTTAAATGAAAAAAACTCACCTACCTGGTGGTCTGTACTATAACTGGAGTCTGGCCTTAGCTAGCATACTTCAAATCTCTCGTATGCATTATGCCTTCTATTGAAACCTATTGGAAAGGATTGCTAGATGCACTTCTACAGTAAGTTCTACAGTAAGAGACACGGCACTCATTTACATGTCTCCACAGTGTGGAGACAGCAAAACCAAAGGGGCTAACCCTAAAGCTCAATATTTAATTGTTTTCAGATTTTAATACTTTGTACATATGCTGATGGATTTATGCAAAGATGTCAGAGACAAGAACAGCTGTGGCAGCAGAAGCAGAAGAGGTGCAGTCATAATAAGAGCAGACTCACTCAGTACTTCAGGGAGAGAGGAGGTGGCAGCAGTCTTATGTATCACAGCCATTAGTTTCTCTATTCATTCACAGAGAAGATTCTGCAAGCAATTGAATCTGAAAAAATACCCTTCAAAACTATCAGCCCAACTAGAGGTGGGGGGGAATCCTTTTGTCTCTAAATCTCTCTATAGTTAACAGCTTGCGGAGCCTTTTGATTGTTCTTTTGGGCATCTTTTTTTCACTCAAATATGTTGAATACAGCAATTGCCAGAAATAGGTTTCCTTTCACTTCAACTCAGTGGCAAGAGCTCGAACACCAATCTCTCATTTACAAATACATGGTCTCTGGTGTCCCTGTCCCCCCAGAACTCCTCTATGCTGTCAAGAGAAGCTTGGAATCTTCTTTGGCATCACGACTCTTCCCTCACCAGCGTAGTAAGTTGATCTGTACTTGATGCTTAGAATGTTGTTTTCTTTTATATATATATATATATATATATATATATTCAAAAAAGAAAAGAGTGTTCAGAAAGAAAGTTGGAACTGTGTGTTTTTGCAGGTGGGTGGGGTTGTTTTCAGGCGGGTTTCGGCAGAAAAGCAGACCCAGAGCCAGGAAGGTGCAGAAGAACGGATGGGAAAAAATGGAGGTGCTCAAAAGAAGCATACCCAGACTCAAAATATTGCGAGAGGCACATGCACAGAGGAAAAAGCCGTTCAAGAAAGCCTGTGGAACTTACTTCAAGCACTCCCACTACAACAGCAACGATTCCTTTAATCAACAGAAACCTCTCTAACCCTACTGTTTCACCCTCCAGCTCCTCTTATTCTTTCTCTCACCCTTCTTCATCTGCGGAATCTGAAGTTTATGCCCATCAATATTCTTCCCATAGAACCTTCCTCTATCCTCACTCTTCATCTTCTGGACCTCCTGAATCTGTTTTTTCACCTCCAAATAGCACCCCTCACAACCTGTTCTTGGAGCCTGGATCTTCTCCTCATGCTGATCAACAGCACAGGTGTGTGCAAGTTCAGATAAACAAATCAAATGCACATTTTGATTTCCTTGTTTTCATGATGGCTCAAGTTTTTCCTTCTTTTTTGCATGAATTATAAGGCATTATCATGGAATGAGGGAGGAAGTGGATGAGAGATCTTTCTTTCCAGATGGTTTAGTAAGGGCAAGAGGCGTTCAAGATTCATATAACCAATTGCCAATGAGTTCATACAAAGGTTACTCACTGCCACAGTTTCAAACCTTTGCTGATACATCTAAAGAAGAGCAGCCACAACCAGGGCAGCACTGCTTTGTTTTGGGCACTGATATTATCAAGTCATCATCAGCAACTAGGTCAATCAAGCTGGAGAAAGAAACTGAAACCCAGAAGCCATTGCACCATTTCTTTGACCAGTGGGAACCTAAGGACGCAGACTCTTGGCTTGATCTAGCATCCAGTTCAAGACCTCACACTGGTAATAATAATAATAATAATATCATCTCAATAATATATTAAACGAATTTAATTTCTATTACTCTAGCTTCCTGTACCTTATTATTTGTCTTCGTATAACAGGATACTCATGTTTTGCAGATGATTGAAGTCTCAATAATGGGTCTTTGTAATATGACCAAAACAGTACTTGTTCGTGGGCCATCAACGCCTTTCTTGCCACAAATGATGAAAATATTGTGCCCTGGGGAGGGTTTTTCTTTTTCACTGAAGGTGCGGGATCAATAATGTAGGGCCACCACAGGATTTCTGTCTTTAATTTGCCTCTTTTGATCATTATTTTGCTCTTTTTCTTGAAAGAAACATGTTTGAGAGATGAAGTCTTGCTTGTTTGACTGGAAGCATGCTCACTATACATGTGCATGCTTTTGGCTCCACAACTGCAGAATTAGAAATCAGCAGAAACTTTTCTCTCTTTTGGCATCAGCATGCTAATTCTAGCATAGTCCATACATATTTGGGGTCCCATCAACCAATGTTTGCAGGAAAATGAGTTGTCCATTCCCTTACTATCAGCAGTACTGCCTCGTTTGATCTGAAATCTGGGAGGAAAAATCTCTTAATCTGTGTTTAGAGGACAAACAATTTGAAGGATTCATTATATTAAAATATATCCATCATCCACAGTAATGAAAATTATTGTCTCGTTATTTTCTTTGAATTGAACAAGGAGTCCGAGCTCTCTCTCGTTATTTTCTTCAAGATCTCGTCCCCTCCCATGGTTCTCTCTCAAACATGATCTTCTCCAGTGCGTAAACACCCTTTTTTCATCATCCCCGCGAAGCAAAAGAGAGGATCCTCTCAGCTTTCGGGTCTGCTCGCCTGGGGTCTTGCAGAATACCTTTCTCTTGCTGGAGCCAATCAAGATAAGACAAGCACATGTGGTGAATGCTCCATATGACCTCAGATATAGCAAAAACCAAGAAGCTAGTTTTATTGTTTTCGTCACATTGCGTCCCTGGTCAGGTTCCAGTGCTTTGTCCCATCAGCTTTTAAGCTTGTTATTTATTACCCAGTCAAGTTAGGTTACATGGCCATTATTTAAATATAAATAATGTTTAGAACTATTCCCTACATTTTCTATATATATTGTGAAAATTCTTTGCAAGTTCTTCTATATGGAGTCCACCTATGGTATAACTTCTTTATAACATATTGTAGCCTCATGTGCACCTCCATTTCATAAAATCTTTATCTCATCATGATTAAATAATATTTATGTCAACATTTTATAATAGCACATAATTCTCCTTTTACCAAATTATATTAAACATGTGGTTCTAAAAAGATTTATATTTGTATATACTAAGGACATGAAAAGTAAGCACAAGAGAACTAAGTTTAAGTGATTTAAAATGATTAGACACAAAAAAAAATAATTAATTTTACCATAAGAAGTCCATATGGATAATAATATACCTAATTAACTAAATTATCTCTAATATAAATATCAACCTTGCATAGTGCTATGCAATGATGATCACTTTTATAATTCAAATATGTCCATTTCTAATCTACATTTTCAAATAGCTATTTGTGACTTTTATAATTCAAATATATCCATTTCTAATCTACATGTTCAAATAGCTATTTGTGATATGTGCTCACATATAATTCCAATTTCAAGTTTTTTTATACTTTCATTAATTCTCAATTTAATCACATTCATATCTTTACTAAGAACCATTTATTCACACCTCGAGTATATGCGACGATTGAGTTTTCTCCTTCTTCAAGATAATAAACAATTTAATCACTAGTCTTTATAAACAATATATCTCCAAAGATCAAATTGAAATATATGTTTAATATTATAAAACTAGATAATAGATAATTTTATGTCAAAAATAAATTTTTTATTATATTATTTAATTAAATTGACAATATTTTCAAACTAATTCATTGAGAACTCCCATCTAAAATCATAATAAAGTTTTCCTTAGAATTTTCACCACTTCAGTCAAAATAACATAATTGTACATAGAGCTTATACTAGTGATCATCTTTTTCATGAGTAAATTCACACTCTCTTTTTTTTAGAATTTCTTTTTATATTTAAAAATATTTCACCCTAAATTTTATAAAAATATCTCTCTTTAAAATAATTATTTTATCATATACGTGACTTGTCCCTATTTTACATTTCAAATACCGATTTTATTATTTTATCTCATTAAGAATTTAATTTAAAGGGGATATTCATCTCATATCACAATAATGTTCCTCTTAAATTATAAGTTTTAATCTATAAATTACCCTATTTTTAATTATTAATTAATATTTGGTCTAGGGGTTTGCAATATGTATCCAGTGCAAGTATGTTGTTGCCAATACCACAGAATGATACTCCGATTCTGTACTGGATTTTGACAAAATGATATTCTGCTGCTTTGCATTGTATAGGAAACAATATTTTGGCCAATAAAAATCCCAAAACCAGTACCATACTTGCGATCATCTGAGTCATCAACAACTAAAATTACCATTATTATCATGATTATAACAATTAAAATTATTATCACCATTATTGTCAAAACAATTAGAATTATTTAATTGTCTCGAAGAATAAAAAACAAAACATTTTTACAGAATAACAAGCAAGAAAACAATAAAAAATCACTAAAATTATCATTTTTACTGCGTACATAATGAAACAAAAAAATATCTTGAAAAAAAAACTTTAACAAAACACCAAACAAAAATAGAAAAATTAAAAAAATATATTATAAGCATAAAAAAATCTTATGATCCGAAAAACAAATAAAAATAATAGAAAACACTAAAATAAAGAGAAAAAGAAATAACTATTACTTTTAAAAATTTTACCAACATAAATTATATTTCATAACTGAACCGAATAAAAATAAAACCCAAACAACAAAGAAAATGACAAAATTTAAAATCAAAAAACTAAAAGCATAGATGTATAAATATGGATAAAAAATAAACATTATCCAAGAAGGACAAAAAAAAACCAAAAAAATTAATACTAAATAAGTTAAAAGATTAAGTGCTCAAATGGAAAACAAAATATATAACTAATTTCAATTGAATGACAAAACTGCAACAAATAAAAATTGTGAGGCTGAAAAAAGTATAGGAATTAAAAAAAAACATGCAATGTAATTGTTTAAAAAAATTAAAAGAATAAGATCCGAAATGAAAAATACTGTATATGGTCAATTTCAATTGAATAGGATAATTGAAAACAATCAAAATTCTCATTGAAGAAATCAGTAAGAAAAACGAAATCAAAAGTACATGGACTGAAATAAAACAACCAAAAACATAAAGGACTGACATGGATATTCTGGTTGCAGGAGAGAGAAAAGGGTGGGGGGAAACCGTACACCGATGATTGCACAACCGCCTTCACACGATAAGCGTCACACTGTGATTAAGAGGACATGGCGGCGCACCAGATGACATTACGATCAGACATTTTACACCACCCAATGACATGACATGCACTGCCTAAACGCGTGCACATGAAAAACAGATGGCGCGTCCATATGACACGCGTGCAGGAAGTTCAAAAAAATAAAATGAAATTACAGAATTATCTAAACACCCGTAAACCCAATGATAACCACAAAAAAATCAAGCGTGAAAGTATCACCATGGCCTCAGACACAAGCCTTAGTTTTTGTCTTTTCTGAGGGTGTGGATGTAATTGTATCGTGCACAAATATGTAAAAAATCAAAATTACCACCGATACCGAGAGTTCAATTTTTGCAATTCCAAGAGTAAATAATAATTTCACACTTGAAATTCACAATAAACATATACAATGAAAACTCATCTTGTTTATATATATATATACTAGAAAACACGAAGTTGATCCGCCGCTTACTGGGCTTTTTTATCAATGTAGAAAATTGAATGATTTTATAAATGTTGTATTTTGTTATTTTAATATTTAATTAGTATAATTATAATTGTTAAAATCTGTTAAAAATAGTTTTTTTTCAACCAAAATGTGATTGAATATTGCTATTGCTAATTTTTTTTTGATAAAATTTGTTAGAAAATTTGCTATGAAGGTGAAATGATTTATTAGAAATTTGTTGTCACGGATACTTTGGTAGAAAAAAAAACAAAAAAAGAAACCCGGTAAAAAAAAAACAACTGACTTGGACACTCAAAAATAAAAAATACATGTGGAAAAAAATCACAGTTTCTGAAAAGGAAAAAAAAAGAGTCTAAAATATAAATTTAACTTCAAAGACAATTTTTTTTTATAAGATTTATTCATTATCTTATTATATTAAATATATTAAAGAATACCGATATTAATTTCTTTTTTTCAAGAAATTGTAGGTCATTTATTTTCTCTGTCTATATATTTTTAGGCGAGACTATTAAATAAATATTAAACACGTATACTTAGTCTGACATATTATATAGTGTGATCGAAATGGGAAGTGATTTTTATATTTTTTAATTGTAGAAAACCTAAGTAAATTTGTAAAAAAAAAAAAATTAGTTGCCTTTTTCCCCTAATCATATTAGATCTTACACATTATAAATAAAAATATTGAATTTTATTTTCAAAAAATCAATATAATTTTTTTGCGTGCTATAATTACTTATTTACAGTAAAAAAGGAACAGTGTAGTTGAAACGGAAAGTGCCTCATATATTTTTTAATTGTAGATAATCTAGGCAAATTTGTTTACCTTTTGTTTTTTTGAGCTGTATTTTTTCCCGGATAATATTAGATCTTAAATATTAAAAATATAATTTTTTTTAAGAAATAAACTTGAACAAAAGACTATAAAATTAAAATTATTTTTTTTATTTTATAAGATTTATTCATCATATTATTATATTAAATTTATTTAAGAATGTTGATATTAAATTTTTTCATGCAAAAAATCCGAGGTCATTTTTTTTTATCTCTTTATATACTTTTAGGCGATAATATGCAATAAATATAAAAACATATAATAATGACTTGTTTGCTGTTTAAAAGGAATAGTATAATTGAGACAAAAGTGACTTGTATCGTTTTTTAATTGTAGATAATCTAGGTAAATTTGTTTATTTTTTGTTCTTGAGTTGTCTTTTATCCCCATTAATATTAGATATAAAATGATTATTGCTATTGTTGCAAAAACAATTAAAATTATCAAATTATCCCGAAAGAAAAAACACTTATAAACATTAACAAAAGAGTAAGCAAGAAAAAGAATATATTATTATTATTATTATTATTATTATTATTATTATTACTATTATTATTAGTATTACTATTATTATTATTATTATTATTATTATTATTATTACTATTACTATTACTATTACTATTATTATTATTATTATTATCATCATCATTATTTTTATTGAGAGAAAAAAACCTAAACACATTAACAAAAGAGTAAGGAAAAAAAATATTATTATTGTTATTATTATTATTATTAGTATTATTATTATTATTATAATGGAAAATACAGCACAAATATCAATTTATCAAGGGATTAAAATAAAAAATTAAAATTAAAATTATTATTATTATTATTGTAATTATATATTTTTTATAATATTATTATTATTATTTTTTATTGTTGTTATTATTATCATTATTATTATTATTACTATCATCATGATTATTATTATTATTATTATTATTATTATTATTATTATATTATTATTATTATTATTATGGAAAATAAAACACAAATATGAATTTATCAAGGTATTAAAAATAAAAAAAATAAAACTATAAGGGCTCTCCCTTATGTTTGAATTTATCGAAAGTCAAGGGACCGAAATGAAAAGTTTGACAAAGTGGGGGACTCTCCTGCACGTGCAGGAGAGAGAGAGAAACATGGCCGGCGTTTTAACCGGCCTCCGACGCGTATACGGACATTTTTCGGCTACACGCGCCACCGCGGGAGGAAGACCACGCGGAGACGCATCGAGATACATGGCGGAACCTTGATTCCGGCCACCAGAGGATACCGCACGCGCCGCCTAAACAGAGCTTGGGGCGTGCAACAGGCTAGCGCGTGCGGCATACGCACTGACAAACCGCCAGCACTAAAAACAAAAAAGAATGTCAATTACCGTAATAACCCTGTATCGAAATCAATGTTTTTGTCTTATTGGGGGTTAGAAACGTAATTAGTCATTTTAAATATAATTTTTTTTAAAAAAAGTGCGGCGGACCGGACCGGTCTGGTCTGTACACGTGCAATTACCGGAATGGCCCTCACCCCTAGCCGTTTTTACCTCCAGTCCGGTCCCTATTTTGTCCTATTACTGGGGCTAAAACCGTCAAAACACTGTTCAAAATCGGAAAAAACAAAGCGATGACGAACTCGCTGACGCAGTAGTCGATAAAGTTCGAGTCCACAGCGGTATGCCTGCGCGATGCGCTGATTTTTTTTTATTTATGTAAAAAATTGATTGATTTTATATTTGTTGTATTTTGTTATTTTAATATTTAATCAGTAAAATTAAAATTGAAAATATTTGTTACAAACAGATTTTTTTCCAATCAAAAAACGATTAAATGTTGTTATTGCCAAAACTATGCTAATAAAATCTATTTAATTTTTTCTTCTATGTAAAAAACAAATTGAAAAATTTATTGTTTATATTATTAAAAATGTTTTAGAATAATAATAAATAGACCATATATATATATATATATATATATATATATATATGAAGGTGTTGATATTAAATAAATATCTAAATATATAATTAGTCTCACATATTGATAAGAAAGTTTTTTTTATAAATAATCATTATCATTATTTTCAATGCGGTATCTATAATAATAAGAAATTTTAAGACCTGACAATATTAATAGAAAAGCAACTAAAAAACTAAATAAATGACAAAATAAAAAATATTATTATATTTTAAAAAATTATTTGAACCGAAGAATAAAAAAAATCATTTTTAAATGATCATGAATAGAAACTAAAATTTAAATATTAAAAAAATAATAACCTTAATAACAGTGGCAATAATAGAAATTGGTGAGACCATAATTATTGTTAGAGAAAAAAATTCCATATTTTTTTAAGTTTTAAATTATTATATTAAAAGTATTTCAGGTTAGTGATATTAATTTTAGTTTTTCAAAAAAAACTTAGGTCATTTATATATATTAAAGCTCTAATATTAAATAAATACCAAAATATATAATTAGTTTGATATAATTAAAATAAAATAAAGCTCCCAAATAATTATTATTATTATCGTTTTGAATGTTTTAGCTGTAATAACTACTAAATTTAATACCTAATAATATTAACAGAAATAAATATTATTATATTTCCAGAAATTACTTAACTTGAAGAATAAAAAAAAGAGAAATAATAAGAAATATTATTTCATCAAAATTTGGACAAAAAAGAGAAAAAAATATTTAATAAAATTAATTTAAAACGACAAAACTGAAATAAATCCAAACATTGAAATTAAATAATTGAAAATAAAATCAGAAATTAAAAGAATTAGGACCGAAATGAAACTGAAATGCATAATTCATTTACATAGAGGGATAAAATTGAAAGAAATCAAACTTTGACACTGAAAATATCAAGGATTTACCATAATTTTGCATGGAAGGATGAAATTGAAAGAAATCAAAACTTTAATACCAAAAATATTAAAGTTATAAATTGTAAAGTAACAAAAGAAGTTTGCTCCCTACCTGGCATCTTTGGCTCTCTTAGCAATCCCAATCCAACGGCCTAAAACACAAATCACACATCACATGCGATAACCTCTATTGTCGACAGTTTTTCATCCCGATCTGTTCTTTCATCTCTTCTCAAATGAAACAAAGTTTGTTTCCTTCACTATATTTCTTGAGAACCAATTTTTTTTTACATGTATACTTTATAATGTAATTTCACACCGTAATTAATTTTTTTTGGTTATATATGAATGGACTTTACAATATAAATCAAAACTGTAGTTATTTTTTTTATCTATGGATGTATTTTACAATGTAAGTTTACACCTTAATAGATAAAAAAAATGGTTCTATTTTTTTTGATATTTTGGTAAAATTCCGACAGATAATTGTAAACCGGTTACGATATACAATTTTTATTCTAAAACATGAGAAAGATGCAACATATTTTTGACGAAAAATACGGTGCGAAAAACCTTGGAATTTGGCCGTATGTAAAAAAACAAAACATATTTTTTGTTTTTTTACAATAATAATGGTAGTAGTAAAGAAAACAAATAAAAATATTTTTTCATACCAATTTTTCTTTTTTTTCTTTTTGGACTGGGCTGCCTAAACTGAATTAATTATGGATTGAGCTTCCAGCTCTTGTGGGCCTGTCGTCCAGTCCGTGTGGCCCAGCCCACTTCTCGCGGGCATAAAGCCCAGTCTTCCTTACTCAGGCCCGACTCGTGTGAGCAGTGGGACGCAAATTGCGTCCCACTGCATGCAGCGAGCCGAAGAAGATGGTGAATAGTGATTTTTCCGAGTGTGAAGAAAGGTCAACCTGTTAGTACCGTTGGGTAGAGGAGGTCGAGGTGGCTGTCCCGGTGGTGTTGGCGTAGGCAACGGTGGTCTGTGGTGGCCGGAGGAACGGTCGGAAGGTGTCGGGCTCACATTGCAGCTACTGCCACCGTCTTTGTTGCGTCTCCAGAGAGTGTGGCTAGGTTTCTGGTGGGGAGGGGAAGCTCCCGGTGATGATGAGGGTGGTGTTGGGTGGTCGGTCGACCACTTTTGGTGGAGAGAGAGAGCTTGGCTGAGCTGGTTTTAGAGAGAGAGAGGGGCAGTTGAATCGGGAGAGTGAGAGAGAACAGGTTTGCGATGATGGTGTGATTTTTGTGCTTGGCTTAGCTTCGTTTTGATTTTCTTGCGTCGATTTTGAGTTTTGGTGGGTTTAGTTTTTTTATTTTGAGAGAGAGGGGCTGTTGAACCGGGAGAGTGAGAGAGAACAGGTTGCCGATGATGGTTTGATTTTTGTGTTTGTATTTCTTGGCTAACTTCTTTTTGATGTTCTTGCGTCGATTTTGAGTTTTGCTGGTCTCAGTTTCTTTTTGATGTTTTTGCGTTGATTCTGAGTTTTTTCGAGTGAAGTCTTTCTCATTGTAGGCGCGCGCGAGCAGTGTGAAATTAAAAAAAAACAAAGGCTAATGTACGCACGCGAAGCATTGGGGATAAATGGCGAGTCCACAGTAAGAATGAGTGTGTGTGCACAGTGCCGCTACAGTTTTAGCTCTTTTACTAATACTAATATATATATATATATATATAACGCCATTATAAAATCAGTCCGAAGGCCACTGCATGCATAGTGAACCAGCTAGACATCTAATGGCTAGAAACACTCGTTCCAGTTTCATTCTTTAACTTATTATTCAATCATCAATTTAGATGCACAAAATCCATAAATCACCATTAAAAGCAAGATATTTGTACAGGTCCTCACTAATCAATCATCAATTTCCCCGTTGCCTTCCACTTGCAACGAAGTGCCTTGACCAGTCAGAGGTAAGCACAAAACTGACCAGATTTCTAACAAAAAACCAAAATAATTAAAAAGGTACTCTATGACTCCTATAACAATTGATGGAAACTGACCATATTTCTAGCAAATCTGACCAAAATTACTAATGCATGCCCTCTCTGACTCCCACAACGATCAATCGTTATGGATATAAACCTAATAACCAGTGCAGTAACATGAAGAGATTGCTATCAATCGTTATGGAACACCACTACTTTGAATTGCTAGTGGCCTACTACACAGATCAACGGAGACACAGAAAAACACACGAGATTGAATGCATAGGAAACAGCTAAGCTTAAAAATCGGAGCAGAGTTTACCTATGGAACAGGTCTGTAAGCTGATGAAGGTAGAAACTCCTCGTGTTATAAGGTTATAATCAGGCAGTAAACGAAATTCAACAGCTTAGCTTACAATTTGAATGTCCGAACATTCCTGTGGATCTAAAAGGCGGTTGAAATGGCACCAAGAGGATGATAAACTTGCTGCAGCAAACTTTTACTTTCTAAAGAAGAGATTGAAACAAGACAACAAGCAGAACAGCGCAATTGTCAGGTACAAAAACACCTCATTGTAAGTAAGGGCGAAAATTAAACAGGTTTATAGTACAAGGGACCGACTATTTTAAGACATCTACAGGACTATCAAGACACTCGCCTTGAAGCTCCTGTTGAACAAATCACATGATCTACTTGAATTCAACCTATTATAGCAACAAAGGATATGATCAAAGAAGCTCTCATAGTAACAAAGGATATGAAAGGAACAGGTAAAATTCACAGAATCAAGTGAATAATAACTTCATAGAGCTAAGAATTGGTAAACGCAACAAAAATAAAACCAAACCAAACCATAATATGAACCAAAATAACAAATTAGACATCCCATTAACACATATAAAAAAGAACGTGCACTGGATAGGCATTGTCATTACAATCCTTCCAATTCCATATTTCCTAGAATTCTTTACAGTCATAGATGTTAGCAGAAAGCCCATGGCAAAAATATTCACTCTACTTTACCCATTTACAGGAAAACATCAAGGACCCGACCCAAAATGAGAAACCAATCCTCTAATCAACCTTGAATGCTACTATCCATCAATCCAAAAATTTTGCATCCGTCATAAAATCAATCCAATAAACCACCTTCCAATTGATACCTCTAAAAAGTAATCAAGATAAGCAATTTCCATATCTATCTTTGATCTTCAAAAGCTGCCTTCTTTTGTACACCAACAACCCAACAACACCTATCTGCATGATTGCAGCAATGCCCACAAACAGTAACCCAATCGCTTTCCCTGTATTCATCTTGTTATTCTTCATTGGTGGTGGTGGCTGTTGTCTTCTCCTTCTATTCTCATTTACGTTCAGCCTATGCCTCGGTGGTGGGGGTGGCTGCAGCTTCTTTCTCGGTGGAGGTGGCGATGATCGTGATAGTGATGAAGGTGGTGATAACAGTGATGGTGGTAGTGGAGGAGGAGGAGGAGGAGACATCAATGGGGCTGATGAACGGCCATTTAGTGGTTGTGATTCAACAAGAAGCGAATAGAAGGTTAATATAAGCCCTAAAATCAGAGAGGTGGGGTTGATTGATGATTTCGTTTCCATGAAGCAGGAAATTGGATTGGATTGGATGATTCAAGGGGTTTTAGCATCCCAAATTCTCGAATTTGTAATGCTCTAGTTAAAATTCAAGAGTTTGGGATCGCTCAAGATTTGGGAAGCAGTGAGGGGGGTTAGGGTTCGATCATCTTGGAATTAAATTAGAAGCTGGATACTTGATTGGTTCTTCCAGGATGAAATGCGTGAGAGTACATAAATGTAATCTGTTTGTTTGAGACGATTGAGCATGTTTCCGTCGTCTTTCTCAGGAGGAATGCACGAGAAAGAGAGATGGATTGCCTAGAAAATTAATCAAGAAATTAACACAGATTCTAAAGAAAGAGAGGAAGAGGGAGAGGAGTCCCTCTCCGTGTGTGGATATGACCTGTCAATGAGAAACTAAGACCTTTTCAAACTGGTCAGCCAAATAACCAGACTGAGGATTTTTCTAGTAGATGAAACTCATTGGGATTTTATATGCATTTTATATCATCTATACGTGTATGTAAAACATTCAACTTTTGTACTTGAGTTCTTGGCCTGACGGAGAAGGGACTTGTTTTTTTTTTTTTTTCTGTACTCGGGTTCGATCTTTTCTGTACATGCATGTCACTCCCGTGATTCCTTACCAGTTCATTGGACTTATAGGATGTTCAGTGGGTCCGAGATTTAGTTGTGGTGCACGTAAGCTGACCCGAATATCCAAGTTATAAAAAATAACATTTATCTTTTTAATCCAATATAATACACATACATATATAAAAGCAAATATTCAATTGCAACATATTCAATTTTTAGATCAACATTCACATAACGAATTAGTTTGTTGTGAAACTAAGACAAGTATTTAAGAAACCTCCCAAGCACATTGTAATCCATTTTATTACCTCTAGATTCTACTTTTTTGGGTTGTTCATGTATGACTCATAACTCTCACTACACGACTCATATTTTATGGAACCATCTCACCTAAAAGCTTAACCTTTTACGTGAAATTCCATAATATGATTTATATTATTCTCTAACACCCCCCCCCAAGTGAAAGCCCTTTGGGCTTAAAACTTGCACAAACTCACATCACCTTGTGCTTGGTTTTTATCAAATAGAATGAGGATGGTGAGATTTGAACTCATAACCGCTGGGTCAAGAAAGCTTTGATACCATGTTAAAGAATCATCTCACCTAAAAATTTTTAAAATTGTAAGTGAGATCTTATAATATGATTTATATTATTCTTTATCATCATACTCGTCTAGTATAAACTATCCCATAAATAAGAGAGTTTTTGCCATTGTTACAGTACCCGCTATAAGAAATTATACATGTTTTACTGGAATATCGTTTTCTTTTAAGGTAATGTTTGTTTAAGCAGTGACGTTGTGCTTTTGAAAAAATAATATATATGTTTTAAATTAAGTTTTCGATATTTTTGAATTGTTTTATGTATTGATGTTAAAAAATATATTATTTTTATTGCAGGGAACTGCAGAATGAAGAAACATTATTACTGAAGGAGATAACTGGTAAATGGCAGAGATTAAAGGCCGTGAATGCCTTATTTTTGTAGGGGGAAAAAGAAAATCTTCTATTGAACTAAGCATGAGGAGCACACGTGTCTGTGCAGCGGATCCAAACATCCAAATGATGAAGGGAATCATGAGACAGTCTCTTGATTATCAAGAAACTGAAGCTGGGAAATAGAAAAATCACTTGCCATCACAGCCTGTAAATTGAAAGAGAGATTGATTTAGATTGAAGGTCAGGTGAGGGAGGAAGGGGGCAGGTGGTTTGCTAGTTCCAGGCTGACTGGGAGGCAGCAGGGTGGCGGCTGGGTTTGAAAGCAATCTATTTATTTACTGGTTTTTATCAGTTTTTTTTTGCTTACCTCTGGATAGGACAATATTATTGGAATGCTACTCTGCATGAAGAGAAAAGATCCAAGAATTACTGCAATATAGCTGTCGGGCACGCAAATCAAGGCACCTCTTCAACGGGGCAATCATGGTCTCTCTTTCTCCGTAAAGCTCTTATTTTCTCTCGGCTAGTCAAAGGCGTCCACAAGTTCTTTGACTTTTCTTGCCCTGAGGGTGCACATTGTACACCAAGAGCTAGCGCATTGTAGCAAGATCGGTGGTCTAGAACCAAAACAACCACTGCACATCATGTGATAACAAGACCAACGCAGGGTGGCTGTTAATTTTGTGTTTGTTGCAGGCACCCGCAATGGAGATTTGGTGGTCCCTAATGACTAGGTAGCTGCCGGAGACATTATTAAATTTTTGGTGAGATAACCGATTTACAAGATATTAAAATTTTATTAGTTTAGCAGTTATGAGTAAAAATCTTATTATTTTTGTTTTATTTGATAAAAATTAAGTACAAGATAGTGCATGTCCATACAAGTTTCAAGTCCAAAGAGTATTCATTTGGAGAGGTGTATTAGAGAATAATATAAATTATATTCTGGGGCCTCACCTAACAACTTAAACTTTTAGATAAGATCATTCCTTGACATTGTATCAGAGTCTTGTTGACCCAACAGTCACAAGTTCGAATCTTACCACTCGCATTCTATTTGATGAAATTCAAGCACAAGCTAGTATGAACATGTGTAAATTTTAAGCTTAAAATGCTTTTACTTAAAAAAAATATGTTAAAAAATAATATAAATTAGATATTATCTAATGACTTTAAGATGATTAGTTGAGGCCTGATTCTAATGGGATGGATGTGAAATTGTTCCATGTCTCAGGTGGTCTGTGTAAATGCATGCAAAGTGATAGGTGTGGTCTTCAGTCTTACAGCGAGCGGGGAGAAACCAGGTTTTTAGTTTGTACTGTATACTTCATCTTTAAAGTTCTTGTCCTTTCTACAATTTCATTTCTTTGCCTTTTTGCTTTATCATTATAAATTGAAGCTCCCTTTATCAAGAATTTTCAGTCCCACTAACACCTGCCACCCTATTCGCTGACCTTGTCGTCTCTGTTATTTTAGTATCGTCAAAATAATGGAAAGCAAGCTTTTTGAAGCTGTTCGATGATGATAATGACAGAGGTTTGAAATTTTAAATCCTCCTTTTTGAAACCAAACTCATTCTAACAAAGAACCCTGTCATCTTCCAATTACTTTCAGTACAACGTTGTTAAAGAATCTAAGATAAAATATAAGCACACACCATATATATATGGCATCCATGCATGTTCAAGCCATTAACGCCTCTAGTTTCAGGTGGCAACATGCTAACCATCTTACGTACCTGTATAGCTATTTTTCTTCTGAAAATAACTTCCCTGTATAGAGTTCTCAAATCTTGATTTACCATTTTTTTAGTCATGCCCTTTTAGGGATTTGATGTGCCAAATCAAAGCTACCAGTGTTCCGATCATCACTCCATTAATACAATTAATCTTCATACTGTGCACCCTGCAACGGGAAGTAACCCTAAGAGCAGCTGCTGCCTCCGAGGTCAAAATCTCTGGTGAAACCAACCGAGCATTTTGGACTAGCAGCATCGGAGGAATTCCAGCTACTTGAAGCCACCAATGTTGAAGAATTGCTATTATTGCTAACACTTTGTAGCTGTCGACGTTCCCCTGTATAAAATCCTTGGTGTGCACGAAATGATATGAAGGTAATTAAGGTTGATCAATTGAAATGGTGAGACCGACGTGAGAAAATCAGTTAATTCATATAAAAATACTGACGGGATTTTTTATGGGTATTACAATGTTATAAAATGCTCCCCTCCTCTCTCCTCTCGTCTCCCTTTCTTTTAATCAAATATTATAAAATGACAACTGTTGAAATAACTAAGAGCAAACTCATAAAAGATGGTTACAATTGTGAGTCCTTAACTTAACCTAATTACAAATAAACTATATATAGGTTAAACATAAAGTATTATTCTACCCTTAATGAATAAGACTAAATTAGTTAATATAATTATTATTTAACAGCAACCTCCTTCTCAAATTGGCTACAAATTCTTGTCTGGTCATCTGCTCCATCTCTTCAAGCTCTTTTTCGTAAGTGCCCACTATATTACATACATGCAAATCAAATGGAGTAACTTTTTTTTCCCTCTACTTTTTGTACACATCAACTTAGGATGACCAACAGATTTACAGGGAAATTAATATGCGTTGTTGGACCCCAATTCTTCAAGGCAGCTAAATCATAAGCCATAGCTGCCTTTTCTGCCTTATTATCATACCCACCTGATTTAAGATTTTTATATATATATAAAAGAATGACGCAGATGAAGAAGCACAGTATTCAATGTATTTGGTCAGCAATTAATAAATCCTACTCTTAAGTTCACAAACATGGACCATTTTGTATAATTGAAGAAATATAATATTCTAATAATATGGATATAAGACTTTCACCTACCAAGGTAAACTGCACGATGGTTTGGATGGCATTGAAAGGTGAATACCAAAAAGTGCATGCAAAAAAAAAAAAAGAACCGTTAGTTTATTCTTTGTAAGAAAAGGAGAAAGAAAAAAGGAAAGGACAAGATATATGTATACATGCACCATAGATAATTACAGAAAATATTAAAAAGATAAATTCCTCTCACCGTGCTTTCCTTTCCTTGTCTGTCCCTCTTTCCGGCAACTATTGTCCCACAAAAGGGCCTCATATCTCCCAGTCCATCTGTGCCTAACAATCATAGAACACACAAATAGACAATTGCATGTAAATGGTATGACAAAGTTTTTGTTTTTGATACTTCTGGTGAAGAAAAGTTTTAATTAAGGAAGATATTCCTACGACTTGCATAAGGAAATTCTGATCAGTACCCTGTTACACCTCTATATCGTACGTGAGGTTCTTTGTCCAAATGTCTCAATAGATTTACGAGAAACTGGTTCTTTAGTGAGTGATTTGGCAACTGCCCTCTTACTGTTATCGCCCACTTGCAATGGAGATACAACAACTGGTCCATTTTGAGAACTAGGACTCACTGTGAGTGATACTGAATGTGTGACCGATGCTATACAGCTCTAGTCCAATGGGCGCGTATATGCCTGCCGCATGCCATTACTGCGATTTGCGAATATCTTAAAGATGATTTTATTTTGATAGCCTTGGAAGGATATTAAAAGAGTTTTAAAAAGATATTTTCTTTGAGAATATTCATTGTTAAAGGTTGCCATGCTAAAAGGAATTTTATAATAATGATCTCTTAGAGAGATTGTTGATAGAGCTCTCAGAGTTATATTGGAAAAATGTTTTAAAAAAATAATGAATTTCTAGATTCAATTATAGTATTGATATTAATATAAGAAGTATTTGACTTATGCACAAGAAAATGATAAGCAACATTGTTGTTGGAAAATCCTATAAATATAAATCATTTGTTTCAAGTTTTGTTTTAATTTGCTTATGGAGAGATCACAACTATAGCTAGATATCTTTATATTTTAATATATTTATAAGAATTTTTTTTTTACCTTTTTCATAACTCAAATGGTGTAATGTCCAATGTCTTCTAAGAATGACATTAAAGACATGTGGAATCAATTGTTGGTGGACATGATATGCACCACCCAAATGTGTTAGCCTCTCCCACTCATGGAAAAGTTTCTTTACATGTGTTACCAATTTTTTTAAATTTGTTTTTGTTCTTTTTCATTCAAATCATTCTCTGCATTAGAAAAACTCAATTTCATCCCTAAAGCTTTAATTATTTTAATTAAACAAAAAGAAATTTTTTCCTCAAACTAAACACCAATCAAATACAAATATTCTTTTCTCAACACCACGAGAACCCTTGAGAAGCCAACAAAAACAAACCATAAGGAATTCAAATCAACCAAACACATGAAGGATGATATTAAAAAAAAATTGAACAAAAAAAAGAAAACATTGTTTATTCACATTGCTTATGAGTATAAAACAACATTGTTTTTAGCGATGATAACATCACTATTTCTTTTAATAATTGTATCGCGTTAGAGAATAAAATATGTTCAATATATGGTTCATTACATTAAAATTTATTTTATTTTTAAATGCTGCTAGAAAAAAAACACATTGGGATCAAGCCTTGTTGTTCAAATAGATGGCAACAATCTTGAAATTATAGTCATGAAATCTAACTCGACCATATCTAATTATAAAATGATTGAATAATGGAGTTGTTAAATGAATTCATTCATGAGTCACTAAATTAACCCATTGATTTGGTTTTCTTGTATTTTAAAAAGGTTAAATTTTCTTATTTTTAACTGGCCGGAATTTTCTCTAGCTGGAAGCTGAAAGAGTTACCAGGAACGTCCCATAAAAGAGAGAAACATAACATAAACCTTTTGAAGGCGAAGTAGAAGATCTGGCAGCAGTTTCCTTCGACCAGGCCTTGGAGGAAAATAAATGAAAAATGTAGTGGGAGGCTTGCTAGGAGGTATCGATTATAATATTGCTAAAAACATTTTGTCCAGCCCATCAATTCATATTATATTTGTAATATTTTCAGTCATCAATTTGTTTTCTTCTTTTTAAGACAGAGAGCGATCCATAATGTAAGCAAATCCTACTAGGGTATCTTCTTATTTAAATAAAATTAATTTTTAGTCCGTACACAATTTCTTATTCTTTTTATAATAGACCTAATATTTAACAAATCCATGTCTTACGTTAATCAGTAGGGCAACGCAGAAACCTTCACCAACATCAACGCAGTTTAATTACATTATATAATCAAAAGTTTCCTCGCCTGGCCTTTAGCAGACTAATCTGTCGGACAATTTTGTCTACTTCAGTTTTAATAACTTTGATTCTTCGTGTATTATTTTTCACCTGCACCTCGTGAGTCATGTGTTAAGCTTCTTCTTTTTTCTCCTTTTTTTCTGGAACTTGTCAATGCCTACACTGTCGAAACGGTGGCGCTTTTCACCTAATCCTTAAAGCAACAAATTACCTTGAGGCGTCTTTACCAGCCCGTTCTTGTTTGGATATTCTTGATGCTACGCATCTGCTTGCTTCTGCAACGCGTGCAGCCGTCTCTTCAATTTAATTAAGCAGCGTGGGCTGAGCTTAGCAGAAGGGAGCTCGTGGATGTATACGACGTGCAAATGTCAGTGAAAACAATCGGTGATATGGGATTAGATATCTGTTCAAGCTGCTTGATCTGATATGAACAATTTAGTGATGTCCAGGATCACTCAGCTGGATGCTCTTATATTTACTAAGAAACCATCTAATCTTGTCAAGAAACTATCTCATCTAAAAATATAAGTTGTTATGTAAGATTTTAAAATATGATATATATTGTTTTTTGACACACTCCTTCAAGTGAAGCTCTTTGGATTTGAAACTTGCACATACTTATACTACCTTATACTTGATTTTTAATCAAATAGAATGAGAGTGATGAGATTTCAACTCGTGACTCTTAGGTAAGACTCCAGGATATAATTTATTTTGTTAGGTAAACTTGCCTTGATATTTGCTAAGAAACCATCTAACATTGTCAAGAAATCATTTCACCTAAAAACTTAAGCTATTAGGTAAGACTCCAGAATATGATTTATATTATTTTTTAACACACCCCTTCAAGTGAAAGCCCTTTGGGCTTTAAACTTACATAGACCTATAGTATCTTATGCTTGATTTTTCATCAAATAGAATGAGTTATGAGATTCAAACTCTTATCACAAGTCAACAAGGATCTGATACTATGTCAAGGAATCATATCACCTAAAAGCTTAAGCTGATAGGTAAGGCTTGATAATATATTTATATTATTCTCTAACACACCTAAAAACTTAATCTATTAGGTAAGACCCCATAATATAATTTATATTATTCTCTTATACATCATCTCAAGTGAAAATTCTTTAAATTTGAAATTTACACAGATTCACATTATTTTTTGCTTGATTTTTATAAAATAAAATGAGTGGTGAGATTTGACTTGTATCCGTTAAATAAATAAAATTCTAATACCATATTTAAAAAATATTTGACTTAAAGATTTAAACAATTATTATATTATTTATATTAAATAATATAGTATAATACAATTTATATTATTTTTCAGCGAGTTAGCTTCTTGCTTGGCCTTACAGAATTGCAGACGGCTCGTCCGAGGATAGGAAATGCGTGTAAAAAAAAACTACTGCTTGGATATGCTTAAATAAATCGAACACAAACACACGCGACTACTCAAATTGCATGCATATGCAAAAAGAAACTGTTGTCGATTATAATTTATCATCTTCAGTCAGTAGATGACAACCTCCCCTGACAGAAGATGTAGACGATGACTTTTGTTGCAGCCATCGGATCTATGGACCTTCTTGCCCCTACCTGTCAGTGTCTCCTTTCATCTCAACTTTTGCTGAATCTCCGAATATTAAAATTAAATTAAACTTGAAAAAACACTGGAGATTTAATTTATTGCAACGTAGTTTTCTCGTACATCACTGTTAAAATGTTTTTTCGAGTCTATTTCTTGTTTCAATTTCAATTTTATCTTTTTCGTATTATATGCATTGGAAATTATTCTATATAATTTTTTTTATATATTTATTTTTATGAGGTTTTCAAATTTTAATATTTAATTACGAGTTAAATTGGTTTGTTTGAATTGTTTTTATTTTTTTAGTTTTAGTTTTAATATTAATTTAATTGAGAATTAAATTTTGTTTTTTGTTTTTATTTGTTTTCTACGAGGTTATTTCAATTTAAGATTTGGATTACAAGTTTGTCAGTTAATTCAGGTTGACTTAATTTATTTTTTTAATTTGTTTTCAATTGGATTATATCAGTATCAAATTAACTTAGATTTATTTGGGTTTTTCTAATTTTTAGTTATCTTTTAAATTTTATCATTCAGCGTTAATTAATTAAAAGTTAGGTGATTTTATTATTTATTTTGATTTGTTTTAAGTAAATATTATTAAAATCTTATAACCCAGTACATAAATTGACATGAGTTGATCATCTCAATTAATTCACACGTTGTTTAGTCAGTATTTATATATAAAAATATTATATTAAATGTTTAATTTGAGTCAAATTGTACTAAGTTACAAATTATTTTTTAACTTATCAACACATTAAATCAATCATCACGCGACCTAGACGGTTTTAATTTTTTTTTTAAATAATATAACCTACAACCTAGGGGCAGTAATATAGTAAAAATAGAAAGGACGTCATTTTCCACTATGAAATATAAAATAGTTTTCTCACCATCAGACTCTGTAGTACACTTGAAAAAACTTTACAGCAATCATGGAGTCCATGATCATTTCGTTTATTTTATACGTACCCCTCGTTGTCTCGCATGAACAAAATATAAATAAGTGGTAGCTGAGTGCCTTCCCTTCCACTTGGAGAACTGAACATCTTTCCCTTTTCTCCTCTTTGTCTCTCTCTCCCCTCAAACAAACTCGCAGTAAACGACGGCGTATAATGGCTACTATGAAAAAAGAGTCAGGTAAGCCCATGGAAAGGGGAGCATGGACAGCTGAAGAAGATAGGAAACTGGCTGAGGTTATTGAAATTCATGGCGCAAAAAGATGGAGGACAATCGCATCCAGAGCAGGTAATGCATGTACTTACAAATTACAGAAATTAAAAAACTTACAGCCTCGGTTGAACTATGATCTCAGTGCTGTGATCTGATACAAGCTTGACGTTTCTTTGAATTTTCGCAGATCTCAATAGGTGTGGTAAGAGTTGCAGGCTGAGATGGTTGAATTATTTGAGACCAAACATCAAGAGAGGCAATATATCTGACCAGGAAGAGGACCTCATACTTAGGCTTCATAAACTTCTAGGAAACAGGTAATTAATGTTATCTCAACACACACACACACACACATATATATATATATATACCTTCTCTGAGGAGATGGTATTTTTTTTCTTCTCTTGATTTGGTTCATGTTTAGCTCCCTGGTCAGTTTTAGTTCAAGATAAATGTTTGCGAGGTTTCGTTTGTTTAGGTGGTCACTGATTGCTGGAAGATTACCGGGTCGAACGGATAATGAGATCAAGAACTACTGGAATTCTCATTTCAGCAAGAAAATAAACAAAAAAGGGAAACAGATTGAGGATTCAAATAGAGAAGGCCAGAAAATTGAAAAAAAGACGACAGAGTTCAATTTGGAGTTGAAAGAGGATAATCGGCCACTTAATGGAACTGAAGAAGGCTCAAATGTAAATTTTAATATAGACGATTTCTTTGATTTCTCCGATGAAGATCCTTCGAACTTGGAGTGGATGAGCCGATTCCTTGAGATGGAAGAGGCTTAAGCACTGGCAGTACATGGTTTTTCAAAATTACCGACAGAATTATCTGTCAGTTTTTGTACTTCAGATCGTAGGTGCAACAGTTACCGACTGGCTGATGAATTTGAAACAGTTTATGTTGTGTGCTGGCTCCCTTTTTTTCTCGGGGGAGGGGACTTTTCTGGACTGATTCTCTTTGTGTTTTTCCTTCCTTCTTCATCGTTACCATAATGCCAATGGAAAATGGAAATGAAGAAATCGTGGATAGCCATTAAAACGTTAAAAGAAGCATATAAAAACATTGTAGTTTCGGCACTAGGTTCTCATGATGTAAATATAGATTCGTTGTCAATGGAAAGGTGACGTAGAGACAAAATAGTAATAATAATAATAATAATAATAATAATAATAAAAAAGAGTGAGAAAGGACCTGTCTAGATACAAGATTATGAAATGCGACGCATGCATGATGCGACACCGTGATAGACAAGAGATGCATGTGAGTCACTATATCATTCGCTCTGAAAGAGAAAATCACACTCCCTTTTGGTTTTTACAGGGGTAACAAACATTTTCTTTTCTTTTTATCATCGAATTTTCATTGAAGGATCGCAAAGATGAGATCTAAAGTTTTAAGGAAATATTTTATTTAAAAAAATTAATATTTAGATGAGATGGTTTTTTAATATAGTATTAGAATATTGTTGATCTAATGATCATGAGTTCGAATCTCACCACTTTTATTTTATTAGTAAAATTCAAGCATAAGATAGTGTAGATCAGTGTCCAAGTTTCAAGTTTAAAAAACTTTTACTTGAGATGATGTGTTAGAAAATAATACAAATCATATTCTAAAACGTCACTTAATAGATTAATCTTTTAGATGAGATGGTTACTTGACAGAGATATCATATAAGGTAGTGTTTCTAATAAATATGAACCCAAATTGCTGCCACATATTTCAAATTGGTGATTCCAGCATGTTATTCGTATAGCCTTTGTTGTTAGAAAATATTTTTATATATGGTCTTTGACTTCCTAGCTAATCGTGGAGTCCAAATAAATTCTTATAAGCAAATTGTGGACCGTTATCGTGATGCCTTGTTTTGCCATCTTATCCGATTTGTGGCATCGCCTTCTTTCTCGTCTTTTCCAACACGGTATTTTGCTTATTAACAAGGTCAGAGTTTCCCACTACATCATTCTTGGTGTGGGTAATAGAATTACAAGAAAAAACTAAGGCCACCTGATTGATTACACTTAAATTTCAGTTGACATAAACTTTATTTACTCTATATATCTTCATCTTTCTCAGGACCAGCTTTGGTGATGAACTATCTAAAAACCCAATATCTATTTTTTATTGTCATCCCCCGAATTGTATTTATAGATGAAATCAAAGGCATTGCAAGAACGTTAATCAAACACAAATTCTTAAACTAATCTTATCATAGATAAGATTTAAACTAAAAGTAGAAAAGAACAATCAAAGCACATCACTAAATGCTAGAATTTAAATGACTAACATTACTAAAAAACTTATCACTAATTTGTAGCAGAATTGGAACCAAATTCTTCAACACTCCTCCTTGGTTCCAAGGCTGCACATATCTATCTTCTCCTTTAGCTCTTTAAATTTGTCTCTCTATGGGAGTTGATTGTCACTCTTTACTATCTCCCATAAATCGAAAGCGTTCAGATATGCCTCCATCTTCGCTGCCCAAATTCCAAAATTCTAACCAGTAAATACTGGTGTTTTTGGTGAGAAGGATGTAGAATCCATTCTGAAAAATTCAACAGTGATTTGTTGAAAAAGAAACTAACAATTATTGTTGTGAAGCTTTTGTGTAATTGTATTTATAGAGGAAATCAAAAGCATTGCAAGAACGCTAATCAAACACAAATTTTTAAACTAATCTGATCATAGATAAGATTTAAACTAGAAGTAGAAAAGAACAATCAAAGCACATCATTAAATGCTAGAATTTAAACGACTAACATTAATAAAAAAACTTGTCACTAATTTGTAGTAGACCATCTATAGAGTTCTCAAATCTTGATTTACTGTTTTTTAGTCATGCCATTTTAGGGATTTGATGTACCAAATCAAAGCTACCAATATTCTGATCGTTTCCATTAACACAATCTTTATACTGTGCACCCTACAATGGGAAGTGACCCTAAGAGCAACCGCAGCGAAGAAGGTATAAAAAGAGGCAAAATTAAAATAATATATTTTTTGGCTTTTTTGTTACTGTATCTACTACAACGGAAGAGGTATACATGCAGCTAAAAATACATACTCATGATCTAGCTGCTATATATGGCAGAGCAGATGAAAGAGAATGCATGAAGGCATAACACTGTTCATCATTAATAAATCATATTTAATTTCCATACAAAAGCAGCTCCTTCGCTGCTCTCTTGCCCTCCACCTTCTCTCCAGGCACCGATCCTAGCATTGTCGCCTGCTTTCAAGTCGCCGATCAGGGCTGGGGGAGTTGATCTGGAGTGCGGAGCGGGCTCTATGGGTGTGTTTGTGTTGTGTGTGTGACTGTGTGGGGGTGGGGTGGGGGCTATTTATATATGTATTATTTTTGTTTATATATATATATATAATAGAAAATAAATATTTTTAATAAATATTTGTTTTTATTTTTACTTAAAAATACTTTAACAAGAGAGTAAAAAATTATATATAAAATTAATAATTATATTGTTGGAGGGTTTTTTAAAAGTAATTATTTAATTATATAGCTTACTCTTATTAATTATATAATTAATTGCATAATTAAACTACATAAAAAATAATTATACTATATTTAAAATAATATAAAAATAAATGGCTCTCCAAAATAGCTTTTACCACTGGAGCACACATCAACAAAAATACCATTTTTACACTATTCAAAGTACCATTTTAGAGATTTGCCTCTCCAAAATAGCACTCCCACTGGAGATGCTCTAAGAGTAGCTTCTGCCTCCCAAGATCAAAATCACTGGTTAAACCAAACGAGCATTTCGGACTAGCAGCATTGGAGTAATTCCTGCTACTTGAAGCCACCAATGCTGAATAATTGCTACTATTGTTAACACTTTGTAGCCATCGACGTTCCCCTGTATTTGCACTCCGATCCACACCATGTCAGGCAATTAATCGGAGGCCTCACAGCTTGCTATGGCAAGCAGGGGCTGAGGAGATGTTGATGACGCTCAAGAGTGGAATCTCTTGAGTGTAGACACTCACAAACAGACAATTATATATGCACATGGTTAACCATTTGTGCCAATTATTGCCTAAGATAATTGAGGAAAAAAAGGAAGAAAAAAAGAGCCTACTAGTACAATGAATAATGGAAAAAGCTTTATCATTGCAGTCGCTTGCCTTGTCACTCCTCTGTACACGGAAGCTCCTGTTGAAAACCCACCACTTTTCCTGTCAAAATTTGAACTAAGCAATCAATCTTTCTCCCCTCCCGTCTCCCTTTCTATTAATCAAATATTATAAAATGGCAACTACCTTCTCAAATTGGCTACAAATTCTTGTCTGGTCATCTGCTACATCTCTTCAAGCTCTTTTCCGTAAGTGCCCAGCTAATATTTAAAACATTGCGTATTCGCATTGCTTATGAGTCTAAAACAACATTGTTTATTTGCGACGACAATACCATTATTTCTTTTAATAATTGTATTGCGTTAGAGAATAAAACTTGTTCAATATATGGTTCATTACACTGTGGGGTTAAATTAACCCATCGGTTTGATTTTCTTGTGTTTTAAAAAGGTTAAATTTTCTGTTTTTTAACTGGCCGGAATTTTCTCTAGCTGGAAGCTGAAATAGTTACCAGGGACGTCCCAAAAAAGAGAGAAACATAACATAAAACCTTTTGAAGGCGAAGTAGAAGATCTGGCAGCAGTTTCCTTCGACCGGGCCTCGGAGGAAAATAAATGAAAAATGTAGAGGGAGGCTTGATAGGAGGTATCGATTATATAATATTGCTAAAAACATTTTGTCCAGCCCGTCAACTTGTTTTCTTCTTCTTTTTAAGACAGAGAGCGGTCCCTAATGTAAGCAAATCCTACTAGGGTGTCTTCTTATTTAAATAAAATTAATTTTTAGTCCGTACACAATTTCTTTTTCTTTTTATAATAGACCTAATATTTAACAAATCCATGTCTTACGTTAATCAGTAGGGCAACGCAGAAACCTTCACCAACATCAACGCAGTTTCATTACATTATAATCAAAACTTTCCTCGCGCGCTTGGCCTTTAGCAGACTAATCTGTCGGACAATTTTGTCTAATTCAGCTTTAATAACTTTGATTTTTCGTGTATTATTTTTCACTTGCACCTCGTGAGTCATATGTTAAGCCTTTTTTTTTTCTTTTTTTCTGGAACTTGTCAATCCCTACACTGTCGAAACGGTGGCGCTTTTCACCTAATCCTTAAAGCAACAAATTACCTGGAGGCGTCTTTACCAGCCCGTTCTTGTTTGGATATTCTTGTTTAGTCAATATTTATATATAAAAATATTATATTAAATGTTTAATTTGTGTCAAATTATACTACGTTTCAAATTAATTTTTAACTTATCAACACATTAAATAAATCATCACGAGGACTAGATGATTTTAAATTCTTTTAAAAAATAATACAACCTACAACCTAGGGCAGTAATATAGTAAAAATAAAAAGGACGTCATTTTCCACTAAGAAATATAAAATATTTTTCTCTCCAGCAGACTCTGTAGTACACTTGAAAAATCTTTACAGCAATCATGGAGTCCATGATCAATAGCCTGCCGAGTCTTCTATATTTCCCTTCTTATATTTTGTACGTACCCCTCGTTGTCTCGCATGAACAAAATATAAATAAGTGGTAGCTGAGTGCCTTCCCTTCCACTTGGAGAACTGAACATCTTTCCCTTTTCTGCTCTCTGTCTCTCTTCCCTCACACACACTCGCAGAAAACGACGGCGTATAATGGCTACTATGAAAAAAGAGTCAGCTAAGCCCATGGAAAGGGGAGCATGGACAGCTGAAGAAGATAGGAAACTGGCTGAGGTTATTGAAATTCATGGCGCAAAAAGGTGGAGGACAATCGCATCCAGAGCAGGTAATGCATGTACTTACAAATTACAGAAATTAAAAAAACTTACGGCCTCGGTTGAATTATGTTTCTTTGTGTTTTCGCAGATCTCAATAGGTGTGGTAAGAGTTGCAGGCTGAGATGGTTGAATTATTTGAGACCAAACATCAAGAGAGGCAATATATCTGACCAGGAAGAGGACCTCATACTTAGGCTTCATAAACTTCTAGGAAACAGGTAATTAATGTTATCTCAACACACACACACACACACATATATATACCTTCTCTGAGGAGATGGTATTTTTTTTCTTCTCTTGATTTGGTTCATGTTTAGCTTCCTGGTCAGTTTTAGTTCAAGATAAATGTTTGCGAGGTTTCGTCTGTTTAGGTGGTCACTGATTGCTGGAAGATTACCGGGTCGAACAGATAATGAGATCAAGAACTACTGGAATTCTCATTTGAGCAAGAAAATAAACAAAAAAGGGAAACAGATTGAGGATTCGAATAGAGAAGGCCAGAAAAATGAAAAAAAGACTACAGAGTTCAATTCGGAGTTGAAAGAAGATAATAACCCGCGTAATGGAAGTGAAGAAGGCTCAAATGTAAATTTTAATATAGACGATTTCTTTGATTTCTCCGATGAAGATCCTTCGAACTTGGAATGGATGAGCCGATTCCTTGAGATGGACAAGGCTTAAGCACTGGCAGTACCTGGTTTTTCAAATTTACCGACAGAATTATCTGTCGGTATTTGTACTTCAGATCGTAGGTGCAACAGTTACCGACTGGCTGATGAATTTGAAGCAGTTCATGTCGTGTGCTGGCTCCCTTTTTTCCTCGGGGAGGGGGTTTTCTGGACTGATTCTTTTTGTTTTTTTCCTTCCATCTTCATCGTTACGTGCCAACTTGGCCATAATGCCAATGGAAATGAAGAAATCATGGATAGCCATTACAACGTTTGGCACTAGGTTCTCATGATGTAAATGTAGATTTGTTGTCAATGGAAAGCTGATGTAAAGACAAAATAAAATAAAATAATAATAATAAAAGTGAGAAAGGACCTGTCTAGCTACAAGATTATGAAATGCGACGCATGCATGATGCGACACCGTGATAGACAAGAGATGCATGTGAGTCCCTATATCATTCGCTCTGAAAGAGAAAATCACACTCCCTTTTGGTTTCTACTGGGGTAGCAAACATTTTCTCTTCTTTTTATCATCGAATTTTCATTGAAGGGTCGCAAAGATGAGATCTAAAGCTTTAAAGAAATATTTTATTTTAAAAAAATAATTTTTAGATGAGATTATTATTTAATATAGTATTAGAATATTGTTGATCTAATGATCATGAGTTTGAATATCACCACTCTTATTCTATTTGATAAAAATTAAAAATAAGATAGTGTAGACCAGTATCCAAATTTCAAGTTTAAAAAACTTTCACTTGAGAGTTTATGTTAGAAAATATATAAATTATATTCTAAAACGTCACTTGATAGATTAAACTTTTAGGTGAGATGGTTACTTGACAGAGATATCATGTAAGGTGGTGTTTCTAATAAATATGAACCCAAATTGCTGCCACATATTTCAAATTGGTGATTCCATCATGCTATTCGTCTATGCCATGACTATATTGACACTATTGGTGATCAAGATAAGATTTTCAAGATACAACATAGGACTGGTTTTAGAGCTAGAGCTTATGTAGAGCCTTTGTTGTTAGAAAATATTTATATATATGGTCTTTGACCTCTAGCTAATCGTGGAGTCCAAATAAATTTTTATAAGCAAATTGTGGACCGTTATCGTGATGCCTTGTTTTGTCATCTTGTCCGATTTAATTGTGGCATCGCCTTCTTTCTCGTCTTTTCCAACAAGGGCAAAGTTTCCCACTACATCATTCTTAATGTGGGTAATAAAATTACAAGAAAAAACTAAGGCCACCTGCTTGATTACACTTTATTTACTCTATATATCTCCATCTTTCTCAGGGCCAGCTTTGGTGATGAACTATGCCATGCATTGTTCCTTGTTTGAGTTTCTGAGGAATCCCTTATGGTACTTTGCTCGATACAGTTTGTCTCTAAAACCTTTCTAGATACGATCCAAGTGATAGATGATAAACCATATATAGGGCGTCAAATCAATAAACTAGAGCCCGTTAATGCATGGTTATGACCTCAGGATTGGCTCGTAGACCAGAGTGGTCCTGCTCATGATCACGGGTTACTAATAAGAGCTATTTCACTTGCAATTAGTGGCGCAACTTTTTTCCTGTAAATTCTAATACCAATTTGTCTAATCTACCACATCCTTCGTGACAGCAAAAGCTGTAGCAGCTGAAAATATCGAAAACAGACTGGCATCTCTTTAAAATTTGCCCAGCAAACATCCCCGGCACGATTAATTATATGAAGCCAAAAGTTAGATGTTGATGTGGACAAGAAAGGTTAGCAGGAAGGGCTACACCAGATATGAGAAGGGTTTCAGAAGCCCTGGCTATATACAATGTTGAGGGGCCGGGGAGAAGGGAGAAAACAAAATAATCATGTCCCAAAAAACTTGTATTACTAATCTTATTATAATTTCATTAAATAATAAATAACCATGCTTGTTATTCACTACTTGAGTGTGTTTTTTGCATATACAATTTTCATGTGAATTGACATAGAGTTTACTTCAAGAATCCCTTCTGAGAGAAAAAATATTTTATATATATATTTTTAATTACCATCTATCATCTCTCTTACTTTTTAAATATTGCTCATTACTATTATATATTTATAAGGGTAAGGAGTTACAACCATTGATAGTTATTATTAGGATATAACTCTGCATTCTTTTTCTTTCTTATATTACCTTAGTAATATAAATAATATTAATATAAATTAAATTGACCTATCATGGTTGACGCAAAACAATTTTCCCCTTCATCTCCCACTTATCGATAATGGGATAAACTCTCTAATTGATTCTGCAAATTGATCCTTGAAAAATAGATTATATGACTAAACATATATTTTTTAAGAGTATGTAACTTTTGAATAATAAGACATAAAGTAAATGCGGTATGCAGTATTCTTAGATAATTTATCACATCTTTCAGTTCTCATGATCTCATTTGTTATAACTTTAGTATTCATAATTATCTCTTATCACATAAACAAACATGATTAGCTGACCAACAAATACAAATCGATATAATACCAAAATGATCTTTCTCTTTTCTCGACCCCATTTACGTCTACTAGACTCATTTTTCATAGATCAAATCATTTATAACCATTTGGCAGCATACTAAGATAAATAAATATCAAAACTATGTCTTAAGAAACATACAAGAGTTATATGGGCATAGGTAAAAATCTTAGTTTATATTACCTTTATTGGTCATATTACACACATGTGGTATGAAACACAAGCAAAAATATCTCATTTCCTTTGAAGTGTATGTCTTTGTCAATAATATTATACATATGATAGGTCTGACATACTTAATAACTCATTTATAAAGATAAGATAAATAAAATAATATTTTAAATAATCTTATATGATCAAAGTTATAACACATATTCCAATGACCTCTTTTTTTATAGAGGAAGAATTTCATATATTAAACTTAAGTTTGCTCTTATCACTGAGATAACAAGATTAAAATTATTTTATCTTCATTAATCATAATATAATGGAGGCAATTACCAACACAAGAGTGTCAATCTTTTATCTTTCTAACATATTTTTCATAATTTATTTTTAACATGTGCACTAAACACAAACATGTATATATATATATATATATATATATATATATCCTACAACTTATATAACTATGCATTAATAGAATCAAAATTAATAATAAAAATATTCATGAACATTGTTGCAAAAATATTATACATTATGTCATAGCATAATCATGTGCTTATTTGAATTCTGTTTCTAATAAATATCCTCTCCCGAAAATATTTTTTTTGGAATAAGTCGATCAGGATTGGATAATATTGACAAGTTTCCACTTGAGAGCACTTCTCTACCATAGTCATATCTTGGAACACGAATGATTCTTGTTGTTATGATATCTCCATTAATATAGGTCTCGTATATCGAAGTCTCAACTTTCATCTTGTTTTTAACTTCTCTCTTAAGGTTAAACAAGTACATGCATGGAATTAAACAAATGTTTTGATCTATGCATAAAAAGACAATGTGATTTTATTTATTATGCATGTGTGATCTCAAACCTCTTGAATAGATGCATCCATCTATATTGGATTAGCCCTCAAACCTTTGCATTATACTGTAAATGTATGGGAAAATACTTCATCAAGTCAAAAAAATAATGAAAGGAATATCATCTTAAGTTTGCAAATTGTCTAAATGATATTTGTTTCAAGTTTCTCCAAGAGTTGTGTTTGAAACTTATTGGTGTATATATTTCTAAGGAAGTGACTAATCTCTATGAGTGCATCTCATATTTTATTTGATAATAAATCTCATTAAGCTAATGGAATGAATATTTGCGTACACATGTGGCCATCATGTCACTTTATTTTATACGATCCACAATCCTCCAAATTCACAACCTTGATATGTATGAGGCAAGACCATCAAGAAAACATAGCTTTTAAGCCATCGATAAACTAGTAGTTGTGAGTTCTTATTGAAAACAAAATTGATTTTGAGCTTCATGACCCGTGAAACATCATAAACCAACACCATATTTTTACTATGATATTCATTTTATCTTTGATATTGTACATGTTTTCCCCTTTACATCCATAACCATATTGAAAATATTCTCAAAGACATTTTCTATATGCATGATATCAAGGTTATGGAAAAGGGGATTGGACTTCTAGTAAGGAAACTCTTAGAAAATACTTTATTTTACCAAATTATGGGTCAACTAAAACCAGGAAACGTTGTTTACCAAATAAAAAACCATACGCAATGTCAGTTTACTTCAACACCGCTTCAAGCAATTCTTCACGTGATAGTATGGTGGTGCAACATGAATTATTTATGGGCTTCACCATAAATAGGTACATTCTCACTCTATCACGTGAACGATGTCATGTCATATGCTTAATAGTATTTAGTAACATGAATAATCTTTAAAGTCTAGGTGTGAATAGGAAATATCTAAGTTTTATGTGTGTAACAAGAGTTGGTGCCCCGCTAGTTCTATCTTTATATCATGGATGTCAACATATTTTACACTCGATTAACTCTGTATTTTTAAGGTAGTACAACATAAAGAAGTTTTGATGCATATTGAATTTCAAGTATTCTAGATTGAGAGGTTTCATCATGGATTTGGCAACATAAAACTTCTCTTTTAGCTTTTTCCTTTTAGATAAAATGTTTCTCATCTATTATATAATTTCATCATAACCGACCTCACTTAACACCTAATTTGACTTGATGATGAATACTTGTTCCATGATAATGTATTATGATTTGTGCAAACATTCCATAATGGTTCGTCACAATATTTTAAAAGATAAAAAAAATATTGTTGTGTCTGTATTATATTTTTTTTTATCTATAATTGGACATTCACATGCACCATCCTGATACATTCTCGTCGCATCCATAACTATATTTCTATAAAGATTATTGTTGGTATCGACAATTTCATAAACGTTGTTGGAACTAGAAGTTGACTCAAACATTATTGTTATCATGGTCTCATGAGGGGGGGAAATTTATCGTATTGATATCAACACAAGTATTCCTCGATGAACCCTTTTTATATAAGATCCATTGTGGCAACATCTGGATTAATAAATTTTTGTTTTCGCACCTTCTACATAGACATCTAATACCACATCCATTAATATAACACTAAATTAACTAGAAAAGTATAACTAATCCTGAACAATAACTTTTTAGTTTAGTCTCTAGGTCTATCTCGTATGGTTACAAAGCTTTTAGAATCTCATAAACTTTTAGTGTTTTTTCAATGAAAAGATAAAAAAAATTACCTATTATATAATTTAGAAAACAAATCACCAACATCAAGTATCCATCTTGAGGAACCCCCACAAGCTTAAATAAATTCAGCTTTCAGATGCCAACTTCATCATTTAGAGATTCACTAGTTAGATTGCTCGCACTACGTTGCGAGCACAATATAATTTTTATAATTGTTGGATTTGAAGCAATTTATAGATTTTACTAATTTAAAAATAAAATATAATATCTAAACATGCAAAGTTTGATATGATACAATATATTAATACACATTACCGCAACAACAATATCGAAATTTTAACATTAAAGAGACGGAAATAGATAATTGCCTCGAAATTTTTTCAACACAAAAATTTGGGAAAACATAGTTTTTTTCCAACATTTACATCAACCTTCATTATGTTGTCAGTTTGCACTATGTTGCGGGTCGAGCAAACAATTTTTGTAACTGTTGAGATTAAAATAGAATATTTATACATGTAAAGGTTGATATAATAAAACAGATCAACACATTTTATCATAATAACAATAACATTGAAGTTTTAACATCTAAAATTATCATCACTATCATTGCCAAAATAATAAAAATTACTAAATTACCCCGAGAAAAAAATATAAAACAATTAACAAAAAAGCAAATAAGAACAGAAATTAAAATTATTGTTGTTGTTGTTGTTGTTGTTCTTATTATTATTATTATTATTATTATTATTATTATTATTATTATTGTGCTAATAATGAAAAAACAAAAATTAAATCAAATACTAAAAAAGCATAAAAGCTTTAATAAAAGAGAAAATAAAAACTATAATAGATGATAAAACAAAAATAAAAATTATTAGCTGAAAAAACATCATTTAATTTGAAAATAAAAAATTATTTGTCCTAGGTTGCGGGCTGAGCAAACAATTTTTATAGGATTTGCTGAATCAAAATTAAAATATAATATTTATATATGCAAAATTTAATACAATAAAATAGATCAACACACCTTATTATAACAATAACAACATCGAAGTCTTAACATCTAAAATTATTATTGCTATTACTATTAAAAAAATAAAAATTATCAAATTATCCTAATAAAAAACTAGAAAAACAATTAAATTATTATTATTATTATTATTATGAAAGAAAAAAACTAAATGAAAGACTAAAAAAATCGTAAGAACTTTAACAAAAGATCAAACAAAAAAACTAAAATAAAAATAAAAATTATCATTTTTATTACTGTCAAAAAAATAAAATTACCAAATTATCCCGAGAAAAAAAAACTAAAAAACATTAACAAAAGAGTAAGCAAGAAAAACAATTAAATTATTATTATTATTATTATTATTATTAACTAAAAATCATTAACATAAGAGTAAGCAAGAAAAAAAATTAAATTATTATTATATTTATTATTATTATTATTATTATTATATTTATTATTATTATTATTATTAAAGAAACAAAAATAAATAATAGACTAAAAAATCCTAAAAACTTTAATAAAAGATCAAATAAAAAAATAAAATAAAAATAAAAATTATTAGGTGAAAAATATTTAAGAGCAAAGGTAGAAAAAAAAATATCAATTTTTAAATGATTATAGACATGAAATAAATTTAAGAGCTATTTTTTTTTAAATACCACATCAAAAAATAAGAAAATAATAAAAATTAAAAATCAAAGCTAAGGGCACACTTATATATACATGTACAAAAATAGAGACTATTCTAGAAATATAAAAGAATATAGGGATTAAAATAAAAAATTAAAAGTATAAGGGACGAAATGAAAATCAAATATATTATAAATTTCAATCAAATGACAAAATTGAAAAACTTGAAACTTTTGTACCGGATATATTAAGCTATTTAAACCCAATCCGAAAATTAAAAGGAGGACCAAAGTGAAACATTAACATTTAATTAATTTCAATCGAAGGACTCAATCTAACTAAATCAAAACTTATATAACAAAAATCAAGACCATATACAAAATTAAAAGTACATGGACTAAAGTGCAAAAGCAACAAAACTAGGGGCCTCTCTTGTACTTTTGCATGCAGGATAGAGAGAAACAGAAAAAAAAAAACATCTTTAACCGGCCACTTCTGCGTCCATGGCCACCGTATGATGAAACACGCTGCATCGGGAGGAAGACCACTCGGAGGCGCATAGACAGAGACACTGGTAGCCCATTTTCGTCGACCCCATCAGCCCGCACGCATCACCTTAAGAGGACGTGAGGCGGAATACTGTCGGTCGCATGTTCAGCATGCACCGATAGTATTTCAAAAAAAAATTGTGGTCAATTATCGGGATATCGTTGTGTCCAAGTCATCAATTTTGTCTTATTAGAGGCTATATCCGTATTTAGCTATTTTCAAAAAAAAAAAAAAAAGGCGGACCAGACCGGATTGGACCGGAAATATGCAATTACCGCGGAGCCCCTCCTCCCGTAAGTTGTTTTTGTCTTTTTCGAGGGTTAAAAACGTTATTGTACTGTACAAATAATGATAAAAAAATTAAAAAATCAGAATACCAACTGAACTGATCGAACCAAAAACCAAACCGACCAAAAAATATACTATTACAATCCACAGTATTTTTACTCATAAACATCCCACATCGAAAGAAGAGTGTCCAGAGTCAGGGCATATTAAAGCAAGTGGTACCTAACCTTGTAGGACGCGTTTTGGGGCTGCGAACTGCCAAGAACAAAACCGTGAGGCGTGGACGCCGGGTTTGGGCTGAGCCATAACGGACAATATTCTGCAAGGGGGAGTGGGCCGGGCCTTACATAAAGTATAGGGAAACACTACTTTTAATATATTTTATAATGTGAACAAATTTGGAAGTATGATGGCATCAATCTCGTGCTGCAGTGAAGATTCTAAAGACACGGGGGAGTGGACCGGGCCTTACATAAAGTATAGGGAAACCCTAACTTCTTTTAATATATTTTATAATGTGAACAAATTTGGAAGTATGATGGCATCAGTCTCGTGCTGCAGTGAAGATTCTAAAGGCATGTAAGGCTACAGTGAAATGTATCATCACATCAAACTATGTGGTATCGAAGTTGAAAACCAAATTATACAAAACAAAGTTGCAGTCTTATCAGAACCATGTGAAACCAGCACAAGTCTTTTCCTTAGTCTATCCACAAATCATGTGCTTCTCTTGCATGAAATCTACAGAACAGAAAGGTAGAAATCAGTGTTCGGAGCAAATGAGATTGCAGGGTTGCTGTAATAAAGTTGTATTGACTCCACGAAATATTTATAATGCACAGCAAAAGATCTTACAGTATGAACAGTGAATCGGCATAGCTGCCCGTGAAAGTTAGCCCCTCGCTGCTGAGCAAGCATAGTTGACCAGCAGAAGGTATGCATCTAATAAAAAAAAAAAGGTTTTAGCCAAGGTTAGGAGCAACTCTGTGAGAGGAATACAAAATCAAAATCCAAGCTAACCCATAAAAAAAGATGTTATTTATGGTATTATCACCAGGGAAAAAAAACAAAAACTGAGAAAATTCAAGAGAATTTCATTGATCCTTGTCCGATGAGCGAACCATCTGTCCACTGCCACATATCATTTTTGAAATGTCATCGTCTTAATTATTATTTTTCAAAAAGAAATCAGGCAATAATACATCACCAGTCATGTTCATCAGAGTTGAGCACATTTGGCTAGAGGGCAAGGACAGAAATCATAGGGAGAATCTAATGTCATCTGCATGGAGTATTCGTCCCTGAATACACAGCTCAGCAGATGGGTCCATTAGATGGAGCTCAGTGGTTTTCATCACGACTCAGATTAAGTGTTCGTTTGGCATTGCGATCCTACCAGTTTTTAGTTGAAATTAAAATTTTTTATTTTAAATGAATATGTTTTTGTGTATTTTAGATCATTTTGATGTGCTGATTTCAAAAATAATTTTAAAAAAAATAAAAAAAATAAAACATCATTTTGATATATTTCGGCATAATAAACACTTTGAAAAACTACTTAGCCACACTTTCAAACAGGACTAACAAAATGCTTGAAAACTTGTTGTGTGTTGATAAGCATTAAACTTAAAAAGCAATAAATGAATCCTCATCACCAGTCAACATGTAACTGGGTTGCAATTACTTAGTCTTTCATAATTTTGTCACCAGAAAAAGTAAAGGAAAATCATCAATGCTAGCTCGTCCAATGCAAACTTGGGTTGCAGTAAGAAATTACTATTATGCTCTTGGTGACACCACTTTCATGATTTGATTTATTTGTTTGGAAAATAATATCAAAAGACATGAAATGAAGTGTTTATTGAAGTGTTTATTGAGCATATAATCATTACGGGTCATATAACTAAATGTTTATCTGTAAAATTATTTAAAAATCATGTGGAACATATGGGATTAATTGATTCATTTTATACTTAGTCTTAATTTATATATATAGACATCAAGTTATTGTAATAAAATTTTGCGCATATTTAATACTTTGTCTATGAAGATAAAAATAAAGTTTGGACCTGAATAATTTATATAAAGTTTATTCATAAAATTTTGACCGCTCATATGGTACTTATTTAAGGGATATTATGTATGTATATGTAATATATGGAAGGGACAACTTATTATGTAATGGTCTTACCACCATGATTCATGTAGTATTCCTTGTGTAAGTGGAAGAGTTCCATGATTTGTTGTAATAAATAAAACAATGACCATATTAAAGAATATAACAGAATACGGAGTGTATATGTCATAGGAGTTAAGTGAGAGACTGTAAGAAATTACCATTATACCTCTGATGACACCACACTCATGATTTGACTTATTTCAATCCATTGATCATGGGTATTGATCATGGGGGTCAATTGCTGGTCTCCTTGATGGGAGGAGAAAATCAGCTAATAAATTGTCGAGAGTTGAAAAATTGAGTTTTATAATTTGATTTGATTTTGTTTTATTAAATTACTTTAGTCTCATGACTTGGTTTATGAATTTGATAGGTTAACTCAGGTTGACTCGAGTTATTTTTTTAGGTCCTTTCCTTTAAAAAAAAATTTGTTTTATCCTTCAACATTGAATTTATCAAAACTGAGTTTCATTATTAATTTTTTTATCATGATCTAATGACTTGATATACAGAGGGTTGACAAGAATTAATCCAATATTTTTCCAATTGAATACACAAGAAAATATCTCCAATTTCTCCATGATTATATATTTAATGTCTTCAAGATCATATCTTCATTTTATTCTTCACTAGTAGATATGTTTAAATTTTCTTCATACGTTTCTAGTTTGGGTTTAATTGAACAACAATAGGCCCAACTTGCATCGGCTAATTGAACCCAATTTTCAATATTTAATCAAGTTAGCTACTCCAATGTGAAATTATCTCTAATATATCTCTATATAGTTGACATGTTTAAAATTTCTTCATATTTCTCTAATTTGGGTTCAACCAAACCAAAGTGGACCTAACTTGAACTCAACTAGTTAAACATATTCTTGGTTTTTTCTCCAAGTTAAACTCATAGGTGATTATTTCCAATGTCTCTATGTTATTCTTCTTTTCAAGTTGACATTTAGATTTCTTGTTTGGGTCTGACCAAACCCAAGTAGACCTGGCTTGGCCTTAACAAACCAAACCCAATTTTGGTTATTTTTCCAAAGTAATCTCCAAGGTGAAAGTATCTCCAATATCTTCATGATATTTTTTACCTAGTTGACATGTTTAAATTTTCTCCATAGTTTCTCAATTTGAGTTCAACTGAAACCAAGTGGACCTAACTTGTCCTCTACTAATTGAACCAAGTTTTGGTTACTTCTCTAAGGTAATCTCCAATGTGAAAGTATCTCCATGTTATTCTTCATCAAGTTAACATGTTTAAATTCTGTTCATTCTTCTCTATTTTAGATTCAACAGAACCCAAGTAGGCCTAGCTTGGCCTCAGCTAGCTTAACCCAATTTTGGCTATTTCTCTAAGATAATCTTTAAGGTAAAATTGTCTTCATTATCTCAATATATTATTTGTTAAATTGATCCTTTGTTTAAATTTTCTTCATAGTTTAGTTTTCTTAGACTTAGTCTAACGAATCTAGTGGACCTAACTGGCTTGATTAATCGAACCCATATTGGGTTCGGTTTGACAAAGCTCAAGTTTTGGCTTTATTTGATAATTAAGGTTGATCATTTATTAGTTATCTTCTGATATTATAAACAAGTGTTGGAAATTTTGAGGATTGGTAAGCTATATGTTTTGTAAAGAGAATAGTAAGAACAAATGATAATGTATCTTGTCTCACTCTTTCCACTTCACTTAACCATGACCTTGTATAGTGACTTGGGTACGCCTCACATATGAAACATCTACCATCTACTTTGGGGCGGTTTCATTAAATCAAACCAAACCCAACAAAACTCATTTGGGTTTGGGCTAACACTTTTTGTGTTTGGTTTCACCATGATCAAACCAAGCCTGATCAAGCCTAACAATAACTTTAAAATACTATGATAACTTAGTCATTAAAATGTTTGTTTTTATAGATAATCATTATCTATTAAGAAAGCGCCAAATTTATCTGAATTTGTTTTATAGCCTTACCAATCTGTATTATATAATTTCAGCTGTTAATTGTAAATTACAGTCAAGACTATGCACATGCAGGTTCAAATTTTACTCGCGGTGGCCCCAAATTCATTGTTATTCTTCGCCAAGCAAAAGGATAGCCTCGTGCTGGAGATCCCTCTTTCCAAATCGTATTTTCCTCCAGCCGCGGCTCCTGTTCTTGTAATGAAACATATGATATGATAATACATTTTTTTTTATATGTTCCAATACGTTTCTGTTCTTATCTTTGTTTTTGTCAATTCTATCTTGAATCACTGACACCAAACATATTCTTCGAGATGAACAGATCTATATCTTCCCCCACTCATGCATGCAAAAAAGATGTTATCTTGCACTTGAGGTCATGGGTTTCCATCTATTTGTATATACTTGTCACCCTCACATCACAATGGCTTTTGCTTACTTGTCTACTGAACTTGCAGGATGTTTAATAAATCTAGAAATTAACTCTATTGCACGCAAACTGGCCCGGATAACATTGTTATAAAAAAAAATGCTATCCTGATAGAATCGTTAAGCCATCCACGAGCAAGCATTAATCCAACAATGTGATGAGATACAAGTTCACCAAATCCTGAATTTAAGAGAATGCCTTTCGAGATAAATATTCAAGTCTCCTTTTGCAAGCAAGCAGGTAGAGAAACAAATTTCACAAAACTCCTACACGTCTCATTTGTGCCCCAGACCACCCCCAAAGGAAAGAAGAAGAAAATACGCTAGTTGCAGGTGAGGCCTAAAATCCAACGGTGTAGGACTTTAATGAAATCCTTTATTGGACTTGCTTCCATATCAAGTTGCGTTATTGAATAGCAAAACAAATACAAGCATGGCAGGCAACTGGAACCTCCATTTTCAGTCTTTGAGCTTCATGAGCTTGAGCTGAGCTATTACCACGTGTGGTGCTATTCACCGAATCAAATGATCATGCACAATAAAGATGACTATAATAAATTAAACTGTCCACTGGTGCAATAATCTCTACATCCATTTAAGAATCTACCGCTCCAAATAATTTACAGACTTGATGGCGTTCTATCCAACTACAGCTTTGCTTCTGCCAATCCAAACTGTGGAGCAAAGTGATTAAAAGGTTAGGAATGTAGGAATACAGTACTAAAATGCTGGCAGAAATAGCAAATACCATTTAGTCATACTACCCCCCTTAAACCATGTGAAATTAGTACGTCTTAGATAAATGCATGAACAGTAATGCAACCTGCAAGAAATGAAACCCATCTATCTTACATGCCAAGCCAAATTTTATCAGTGAAAAATGCAGCTAATTCTTACATTCAAATCTAAAATAATAGTGGTGGTGGAAAAGTAAACAAGTGTGCATATTATTCAAAACTATCATGATTTTAGGCATCCTTCCATGCATTATATCGCAAATTCCATAATGATTTTTTGCACTGATTTCTGGACCAGTGTCAGGTTCTCGTCATGAGAACAATGCATAGAGACCAGAAATCTCTTGCTTGCATTCTTAGCAAGCTGTATACCAACCTTTAATAACATTGAAAGGACATAATAGAACTATTCCCACCCCAACCACCGCATAGTAAACTCTTCCCTCCAGACTCCCAGGCAATCTCCAATCTTCCTATACTGTAAATCTAATACTCTAAATTGACATTAATTCTTTTTATTTTAGTGCATGTAGTCCATTCAAACTGCATGTATAAATGCATGGCAACTAGGCCCGCCCCCCTTTATTTTCATTTTTTGGTAGGTAACTACATATTATTGAAAACATTAAATTCTCACCAGCAAAGTATAGTCAGTTAAATTCAACAGAATGGAGTCCGTACCAGAAACAAAAACCTATATCAATTAAAACCGTGTAATCTGCTGCACCATTGGAGAACCAGTTGATTGTAAAACCATCTGCTCTGAACTTGGTGAAGGTCTTATCAAGTGGTTAGTAACAACTGGATTGTCAAGCCCTTGTCTTAACATTTCTTTAGAATTGATATTATTTTCTTCAGAATGGGAGGATTCCATCAATGCACGAATCTGAACCAGCATTAAGAGTGAAAGTAAAAGCTTTTGATAAGAGGAGAGAAATATAGGGAAAATAAACAAATCTGGAGATCGTGGTTACCATATCAAGACGTCGCCTGTGGAGATTGCTAGGCAACTGCATATTTTAAACCCAGAGTCAAAATGGATCTCTTGATATGTATTTTGCATTAAATATTAAAGAATCTTTGCATAGTGGTACAAGAGTGGCCAACTTGATCACCTGTAGAGTTGTGATTTTTTGTGGGGGAAGACAAGATTGGCTTCAGGATTATATTGTTTTATGATAAAATCAAATGAAATTCTACAATAAAAATTGAAAAGCTTCATAATTTGTATTTTACACTATTAAATTTTAAAAGTTCATAAAAAGAACTGTGGATAAAAAAATTTGGACTTCCATCAGATTCATCCAGCTTACTTAGATTGTAATTCATCTTAATCAAGTTATTTGACATTGATTAAAAAAAAAAGATATCCCAAATGCTTACAGGTCTTTTTTGGTGCTTCTGCTCTTCTGTTGAAAATCCAGGAATGATTAGATGCCAGTTTTTCTCTGCACAGTTTTCAAGCATCATACTCGTCAAAAGCTCATTTTGCTTCACTCAAAAATAAGACAGCAAAAGCAAATTTACCAATATCGTTGTTATGTTGATTTTATCAGCTATAATGCATCAAGTGCTATAACTATTTATTTATTTTCTGCAATAGATAGGACCCTACAGCCCACCATTAGATAGTCAGGGAAGTTAGCAGGGTGGTGGGGACAGAATAATTGTATGATCAATCCCATGATCATACCTGTATCCAAGGGGCCACGGTAATTTCAGCTACTTGCAGTATTCAAACTCGGGTAATGTGATCTAAGCTAATGTTTCATTAATACCTGCCCTTTATAAATGATGCGTGAAGGATAACAGATCAAAATTATTCATATTATTTCATGAAAAAGAATTTTAAAAGACAGTTTTAACTATAACATCCTTGGCAGAAACCTAAAGTTCAGTCAGCTGAACAACAGTATTGTACTACACAGCTAAGCAAAGATGCATCTTGACATCTTGAATATAGATTAGAAACCCAAAAAAAAGTGTTAAAAAACAAAGGCATATTTGATAACAATGAAGTCGGACAGATTAAATGAAACCAACGCTAAGAATCACAGCCGTTGGAGTTCACTCATTGCTCACCATGCATATTCCACAACCACTTGTGCTGCTCCTATTTTTTTTTTTTCAGATAGTTTACTACCATTATTGCTGTAATTCATAAGAGCATTTTATAAAATCAGCAGCTAAATCTTTGCATCACATAACAGTAGTCTACTACATGTTGAAGCACAAACCTAAGTGAAGCATTATATCCTTCGACTCTAGAGTTGAAGATTTCCGATGCTTAGCTAAACTGCAACCAAAGGTGGTAGCCTGCATTTTTAAGCACAAGTAAGTTTCTCAAAAAATTATTTAATAGAAAGGAATGTAATTCATCCTCCATGGATATTATTGCAGAATTTTTGGTGGACAAGTTGGATGGTAATAACATGATCGCGAATGCAATTATTATTGATAAAAATACCACAATTTATGGGTTAGCATTTCTCGGGATAGAACAAATCCACCAACTGAAAAGGCAAAAACTCCAGGCAATCTTTAAATTTTTACCCTATTCCTACATGATTTATAATTTATCCAAGTTTAATTTTATTTATTTTTCCTGAATGAACCTGATCTATCACTAATGCATGAACAAAAGAAGACTTCTTCCACTAATATAAGGGTGTTTAGGACCATTAGAACAGAGAGAATAAAAACAATCCAGTATAATAACATTTCATAAAACAACCAAGTAGGATTCGAGTAGTCTACATATCAAATGAATGACTATTGGCCACTGCTTTCATACTCAACCACAAAACTTGAGTAATTGACCCAATCAAATTTCACCCTTAAGTGAGAGGCTGTACAAGAACAATTGAGCAATACAGTGAAGAAAGTTAAGCAGCAGAAGAATTACCGTGGAAGTTTTCAAGCCAAAAAAATTGGGAAATTGTGCATACATTTATAGAGGTTCTCATAGAAGGTGACATTAGATGACATCAAAAACAAGCTTTTCATTTTTCTGATACTCAAACAAGTTTTACATCAAACAAAGCTTCATAAGGGACCTTCATGCAATTAGGAAATTAAAGAAGTATCAACACTGGAGAAGGTTTCAGTCTAATCATATTCCATTTCCCACCAAGGTAATTTGGAGATAATATACCCTGCAGCATTTTTGCAATAAGTGGCTCCTCAACTTTTAACACACAGCCTCCTGTTTGTGAGTCAAAATGTTTTACCATTGCAAAAGTCAATGGTCTGTCAGACTTAACTACGAGTAAATTCTCTGTTGATTGGAATGAATTCAAGGAAAAGAAAACCAAAAGGGAAAGTCTTCTGAGACCTACCATGGTTAAACTTCAATAGTCTATAACAGTAAAATATTCCTAAGCACATCTACAACCAAGCAATTGCAACAATTGAAAATCTGGGCAAATATCCGATCCCTGCTCTTGCCTCACATTAGGCTACCATTACCACTTGCATTCAAGCCTTCATTAAAAGTACAAAAATCACACTCAATCATGAACTCAATAGTAATATCCATATAAATGCAGAATAGAAAAAACTGCAAGAATATAAACTTAAAATCTTATAGCAGAAAAACTTGGGAAAATAGAAGCACTACACGCCGTGTGTGCAGGCGTGTGTGTGTGTGTGAGAGAGAGAGAGAGAGACTACTTTATATCTGAAGGAAATCTTGAGTGCACGAGCGCACTCACACACACACACACACACTTGTGCAGAAAAAGTTAGACATGTTAGCAAGCCTCACAGAATCGATAAAATCATCAGCAATTTCCAGAAGACGTTCTTCAACTTCAGGATCTAGCTTTCCATATGAATCCACCTGAGTACCCAAAAGATGAACAATATAGCACATTTATCATGAAGAATTGGAAGCCAAGAAAGAACATGGTATAAAGCTAAAAGAAAAGAAAAAGAGAAAACAATGTGAAATGCAGGATAGACCTGTGAAACCAAGTCTTGTATCTTTCTCTTTCCAAGAAGTTGATTTGTTGCTTCTGTTCCTTGGCTTGAACTTCCCCCTGGTGTAGTTGTACCAGATGCTGTTGCATCTGGATGTGATCCTGTCAAACTAAGAGATTTCTGACATGTGGGTCCCGACATCCTTGGAGATTGATGTTGATGATGTTGTTGTTGCTGCTGCTGATGCAGAGGCACTTGTTGCAATCGTTGCTGTAGTATTTGCTGCTGCTGCTTCTGCTGATGAAGTTGTTGGTGTCCCATTTGGGGCTGCTGCTGTACCAGTTGGGATAGCTGTTGTGTCATCAAATTCTGGTGCAGTTGACCAGATGAAGCCAATTGCTGCTGTATGAGAGCCTGTGATTGCCTCTGTTGAAGATGGAATGAAGGCGAAGCAGGACCAGACATTGTTGGCATTTGCTTCAACCACTGCTGCTGTGACAGAGAGTTGTGCATCATAGTTTGTTGTGCATTCTGAACCAGCCCTGACATCTGAGGATTCAGATATGCCATTGATGATGTCCTTTGTAGGCTTTGAACCTGCGGTTTCAGGGAGATGATAATGCACACAAATCAAATGTAAAGCAAATGATGGCAAAAGTTTCCCGTTCCAACAACAAAACTATAAGTAGAATGGTTAATTGAAAAACAACAGATAGAATACATGATCATAGAAAAGAAGATTGCTGGGTTCTGGCAAAGTCCAATGGCTATAATTAGCAGTAAAGTACTGATGTATTCACTCATCACTCAAATTAAAAAGAAAATAAAAATTAACCAATTCATCAAATGAGGCATGTGCCTATCCCATTCAACATGTAAGTGCAAGAACCAAATAACATGAGAACGCACATTACTTCTCACAATCACTCTATTTATGCTTATTGAATATAATTACAGAACTACACACCATGACAAACAAAAACAAAATTGCAAAAGCGTTAGAGAGAGCTAAGGTTGGAAAACCACCCTTTATAACAAAACACCACTCATACAATATGGTTCTTCAGAGAATTGGGACTTGCTAGCAAAAACTAAAATAAATTTTGACTAATAACCTCATTTTGAAATTAAAAAACAAGAGCCCAAGCTTTACAGAAAGAAGAGTCACCATATCCAGTGACTGGAAGGATAAGAAGGTGATGTGATCAGAGAAAACTCAAACCTGAGAGGTGAGCGGATTTTGTTGCACAAGTTGCTGTCTCGTTGACCCTGGATGTATTCGCTGTTGAGCATATGTGAGTGCCCCATTAGGCTTTAGTTGTGAGCCCATATTTAGTGATCCCATCACTCCCATTGCTTGTATCCCCTGCAAGGACTGCCCTGGAGAATTACCAGGATTGAACTGGGACCCTTGAACTAACCCAGCTTTCTGCCTTGGCTACATCCAAGAGTGCACTTATTTTAGAAAAAAAATAGATATTCTGATCGTCAAATTATTTTGCTAGCTCAATCACAAATGCGTTGCATAATGACCATGAGACTGAACCAGCAGATTCTATTGATCCAGTCAACTTTTCAATCATGTAATGATTAAAGAAGAAGCACACAATTTTTTAAATTATCATCCGTTGAATTCAACTCATTTAGCACAGAAATCCTATATAACTGGATATCCTTTTAAGAATACAAGTATTTAAACTATGATATACTATCACACAGAAATGACTTTTCATATAACTTTAAAAAAAAATCAAGTAGTTTATCAATTGTAAGTAGTATAATAAATAGATTACATACCACAAATAGCAATAAAGAAACAAATTGGTTGACACTAGGACAATCCAGAAATTCTTACTAAGGCTAACGAATTTTTTCAAAGCACAAATTAGACTAACAGTTAAGTTCAACAAGCCCATTAACCAAAAACAGCAACTTTGTAAGCGAAACAGTATAAAATTGAGAACTTTAAGGCAGTCAAAAACATACTGAAGCCAGCAACTGTGCGGGCAAGTTCAACTGGGCGGCAGCAGCGGCCCCGGACAACATAAGTTGCCCCGTCTGGCCGAGAAGTGCTGAGCGAGACAAATTGGCCCCGCCCAGTTGTTGATTCTGCTGTGAATTCGGTTGTATTGAAGCAGACCCGCCAAAATTCATCTGCCCATACAAACCCTGTTGCTGCTGCTGCTGTTGTTGCTGCCTTAAAACCCCACCGTATTGGTTCGGTTGTTGTTGGTTAATTTGACTCAAACGCGACATAGAAGGAGATCTATGGAGAGTTTGTTGGTTTGGATATCCTGACATTGCTGTGACATTCTGCTGCTGCTGCTGCGACGGGAGAGAAGGTGAAGCAGGGATTTGGGAGTGTTCAAGTGAAGAAGAGGAAGAGATTTGGGTGTTTTGAGATAAATTGGATACGTTTGGTTTTTGTGTCTGTGTTAAATTTGTCGTGTTCGTGTTCATTGAGGTTGCTGTTTGTGACGATGGGTCGATAACTGTATTCGGAGAAGGGTGAGGTTTGGGCGAAGCTGCTGCACTTTCTGCCATGGATTGGAATAAGATTATGGGTTTTTTTTTTATTTTACTTAAATATCCATTCTTTTCGATGAATTCCGAGATTTTAGTCAGGGTTTCTTTCTTTTTGCAGAGCTTGTGGTGTGAGAGTCGAGAGGGAGGGAGGGAGGGAACGAGGGGGGAAGAGAAGAGGAGATTGCTCGGTCTAGCTGATAAAAGGAAAAGTGAGCCGCGAGTTGTTTCGTAGCGTGGTATTGGTTATTTTTGAAATATATTTTAAGAAAATAATAATATATATTAAGATAATATGTTTATTATTTTTTAAAATTATTTTTTATATTAATATATTTAGATAATTTAAAATATATAAATAATTCTAATAAAATGTTGTTTAGAGCATAACGAGCGAATTTGCCCGCGCGATGCGTTGGGTTTTTTTATCTATTTTAAAAACTTATTGATTTTATACGTATTGTATTTTGTTATTTTAATATTAAATTAATAAAATTATAATTGATAAAATCTGCTAAAAATAGTTTTTTATCCAATAAAAAATGATAATATATATTAAAGCTCTAATATTAAATAAATATAAAATATATATTTATTATGATATATTTAAAAGAAAATAAAACTTAAAAATAATTATTATTATTATTTTGAATGTTTTATCTATAATAATTAGAAAATTCAATACCTAACAATATTAACAAAAATTAAATATTATTATATTTAAAGAAATTATTTAACTTGAAAAATACAAAAAGAAAAATAATAACAAACATTATTTTTAAAATGATGTCCAACACAAATTAAAATTTAAATATTAAAAATAAATCTCAATAATAGTGGAAAAAGAAAAAAAATTCAAAGAGTAATGAAAAGTGAAAACCACAGTTGAAATAATTATTCATTACTCTTTGAAATTGTGATCTCCTTTATCCATTCTATAAAATAATAAAATAGGGGGAAAAAATAAATTCAGAGATTAGTCGGTGCGCATAAGCTGCAACTGATACTCCGGTATAAAAAAACAAATAAAAAACCCGATTAAAATAATAAAACAGAAAACACATTTTCAAACAGTATTGAACAGTGAAAATTACTATTAAAAAAAAGAAGAAGCACGGTTATAAAAAAATGCAAGGGGAAAGTACCTTTTTAAAGAGTAATGAGAAAAAAAAAATTGTGGTGCGCATAAATTAACCCGGACACCCCGGTCATGGAAAAAATTGTATAAGTGGAAACAAAAAAAAGAAAAAAAATGGATCCAAAAGAAGCCCGGTTAAAAAAACAAAACTGACCTGGACACCCTGGTTATAAAAAAATGGATTTTTTTAAAAAAAGATCCCCGTTTATTTAACAGACAAACAAAAAATGCCCAGCTATAAAAAAAAAGTGCAAGGGGAAAGCATCTTTTTAAACAGTAATGTAAAAAAAAATCATGATGCGCGTTAACTAACCCGGAGATCCCGGTCATGAAAAAAAATATATAAGTGGTAATAAAAATAGGGAAAATAATAATAATAATAATAATAATAATAATAATAATAATAATAATAATAATAATAATAGATTCAGAGATTAGTTGGTGCGCGTAAGCTGCAACGGATACTCCGGTTTAAAAGAAAATAAAAAGTCCGGTTAAAATAAAAAAAAACAAAAAACACCTCTCCAAACAGTATTGAACTGTGAAAAATACTATTAAAAAAAGCATGGTTATTTAAAAAACAATGCAAGGGGAAAACACCTTTTTAAACAGTAATGAGAAAAAAAATCATGGTGCGCATAAATTAACCCGGACACCCCGGTCATGGGAAAAAAAATATATAAGTGGAAACAAAAAAAAAGGGGAAAAAATGTAGAAGTGAAAACAAAAAAAGGAAAAAAATAGATCCGGAGATTAATCTTGATACGCGTAAGCTGTCATTAATATCCTAGTTAAAAAAAACGAAAACAACTTTTACAAAATAATTTTTCAAAATTAGGATTTAAAAAAGAAAAAAATCCAAAAAAAAACAAACGAAAAGCAACCAGTAACTTTCCAAAATCAGGATTTAAAAAGGAAAAAAAATTGGAATTTAGAAGAAAAAAAAGAGACAGATGAACTCCCGCGAAATACAAATCGAAAATCACCACTCCACAGTACAATTGAGTCTTCCGCTACAGCACCCGTCCGAGCTCTTTTAGATATATAGCAATTATAAACACTACCTCAATTAATAAAAAATCAATCATAAAAATAAATATTTACAGCTTTTACAAGAAGATATTCTATTAAATTCACTTCTATTTAATGCACAATATAAAGTGTTCATTGTTCTAGCATCTATAGAAAGTAATCTTTTATCTAGGTCATTATATTCTATTATGCTTTTGGAATCTCAATACCATTTACGGTTTTAAGTGGTCTATGAGGTTTATTTTCAATAGAAAGCCATAAATCAAAATCTATAGATTGAAGATATATAGTCATTCTAGCTTTCCAATAGGCATAATCATCACCATCAAAAATGGTGGTCTAGATGTTAAAGCACCTTCATTTCGGAGATTATTGCATATAGTTGTCATTTTACTCAAAGTCTAAGTAAACTTAATAACTGAGAACTAAGCTCTGATACCAATTGTTGTTCACGGATTAAGGCAACTATGCACCTAAAGGGAATTTGGTGCAAATACAATAAATAATGCAATTTTAAAATTAATTACTTTAAAGTAAAGAGATAAGGGAGAGAGATTGCTAACTCGGGTTTTTAACGTGGTTCGGCAAGCCTACGTCCACGACTCAAGTACCAACCCGTACTTGAGTATTGTACTCTCTTACTAAACCAAGTAACAAGATTACAATTTTCCCGCTTGATGAATCCACACCAAGACTTTACACCACTTGAAGATATGCCCTCTTCAAGATTTTCCTTTTCCACTTGAAGATGTCTCCTCTTCAAGATTTTCCTTTTCCCACTTGAAGATGTACCCTCTTCAAGATTGTTCCTTGGTGATGTTCCCTCGCCAATACCAAGAGTTTTATACTCAACTCTCAAGAGTTTCACAATGGTTGTTTTTGTAAAACAACAATACACTCTTAATAGTGTGGATATTACAAATGAAGATCTATGATCTCTTTCTCTCACTTAATAGCACTTAGGATATTTGAAGGTGTTTAAGTGTAGTGAGAATGAGAAATACTCTTTGTGTTAAGATATGAAGATTTAAACACAAATATGAGTATTAATGAGGATTGATGATATGAAGGTGTTTATGCACTTCTAATTGCCTCACTATAAGATATGAAAGTTCTGTGTAATTAGTTTTGCAATTAAGAGGCCTATTTATAAGTTTCTAAAAGAAACTAGCCGTTTCTAGACGTTTTAGTGCAACTGCCATATCAAGCGGTCGACCGGTTCACAATGGACAAAACCAAGCGGTCGACCGGTTCACAACGAATAAAACAATTTGTCTTCCAAGCGGTCGACCGGTTCACAACGGATACCTCAAGCGGTCAACCGGTTCATGCAGAAATCTATTTTGACAAATTATCTTTTCTGAATTTCTTGAACCGATTGATTATGACTTAAACCTTTTAATCATCAAATCCTTTTAATGCATGCAATGTGAAGTGTGTGAGTTCATTTTATTTTGTGCTATCAAGATAGAAATTGAGATTTACACAAAGCACTAAAATGAACACTTATTCTAAGTCTTCACTTGCTTGCATCTTGGACTTCTTGGAGTGACTTCTTCGTGTACTCCATTATGTTTGTTGATGTATTCTTTGTATAATACCTGTTTATAGCTTAATCTCATCCAAGCATATTATTAGTCCATTTTCTTTTTATTGTTATCATCAAAATATATAAAGCATACAAAGTATGACATTATATGCCAACAGATACAAGAGTTGGTTAATCTCTTGGTGTAAGCCTCAGGAGACATGAATGACTGAGAACTTGTAACCATCATATTTTCAAACAGAGGATAGTCTTCATCAGGTCTCCCAGGAACATCAATGTTGCTAGTATTCAAATCAAAAATATTATTTTCTCCAAGTACAGTTTTGGATTTACAAAGAACTGCATTTGTTGTGTTAGAACTTGAGTTTCCAGAGGTCCAAACTCGATATTCCAGAGTTCTTCTGTTGATGTCTGCCTGCCTGTGCATCCCGAACATATTTTCAAACAGAGGATAGTTTCTTTTCTTATTATCAAGCCCCGGCCTCGTCGTAGCCACCTGTTAATAGAAATGTTGATTTGGAAAAAACAAATAAAGAATCAGAACACAGCCAGTTAAGAAGAAAGGAAGCTCAGGATATTTACAAAGATACCATCAATTAGAGCACCCAAAAAGGAGACTGTATATCAGTGCTAATGATAAGGAAGAGAGTGATGCAATCATCCATTGTAGGAAAAAGCGGCACTTTCTTCCGTAAAGTGCAGGAGGGAGAGGAAGAGTCATTAACATAGAAAAAAAACAGAAAACTACTCTTCTTTTTTGAGTGATTGAGATTATAGAAAACCATGAATGAAATATCTAAGAAGATAAATGCATTTTATCTGATTATGGAGGCACAGCAGAATTAATAAGAGAAGTACAAGAACCAATGCCCACCTCTGTAACAGTAGCCCCCGTGGATCCTGTAGCATCGATCAAATCATAAATTTTCTGGTCAAGGGAAAGTTCTGCAAGATGATCAGTTTATTGGATCATCTTTCCAAATTTCACCAGCACTTCACTGTCACGTCCCCGAGTTTCGGACTTGAAAATTCTTAGGGGGGACGACAAACTTAAGCAACACTCAGCCTGCCAAAAACAGAAGCTAGGGAAGCGATGATCTAAACTCAAAGATTTCTTGTGCTTCACCAGATAGAAACAGTCCTCAAAGAGAGGTTTTTTAAACAAACCTTCCCATCAACTTTAGCTTCAAACTCCTCAACGACACAACGCAATATCTAAGAGCACATAGAAGAGTTAATATTGCAGTAAAAAACATAAGAAACAACAGAACCAAGTTCCAGTATGCAGTACAGATGAATAACTTGAAAACCTTACATTTCTCCAAGTTCTGTGTCCTTTCGTTCCGCTTTAACCAAGACCCTGTTTGATATCTGAAATGACAAGGAGCTTCAATAACAGAAAAATCAGCATAATTCAGTATTATCAAAATGGCCTTTTCAAGTTCGTCACAAACGGCATGTCGTTCCCAGGAACGGTGAATTGAAGAGAAGGTATTGATAGCAGGTTTGTCCATGGAGAGGCTCTGATTGAAGGAGAAGGAGTTAGAGCTAGTGTTGAACAGAGAGAGGAGAGAGACACTCCAGCGGGACCATGGCAACAAACTTCTTCTAGATCTGAAGCGATGAGAGTGTCCGTGGAGGCATGTGATGATTGAGTAGGGCCTTTTGTGGTTTGTGAAAATTTTGAGGGTTTTTTTGTAGTTTTTCTCGGGAAACGAGCACCGGGGGGGGGGGGTGGCGCGAAAAAGAGAGGCGCACACGTATATAATTGGAGACTCGATGCGGCGTCGTTCTGCCTATTCGACACCGTTGCAGTTAAGGCTTAAATGGACTGCCAGGATTCAAAACGTAGTATAAAAAGCTGGGTAGGGTTGCAGGGTATAAAAAGCTTCAGTCGTGAACAAAAATAATTATAAAAAAAAAAACCCGAAAGACTGTTGATGAAGCAAACGAGGTAAGAGCCTCAGAGGTAGAGACTAGAGAGAGAGAGAGAATCTATCAGACAAAACAAAACGTTATTTCTCTCCCCCCCCTCCCCCCAGCTATTTCTTTCTTATTTCTGTCAATCAAATCTTTCTTCTATTTCTCTATCCCTGTCTGTCTTCCTTTCTTTTGTTTCTGTTTGTTTGTTTTTTTCGTGATTTCTGGGCATCTCTTTGAAATCCCACAAAAGTTTCATTCGTCTTCATACAATCTTTCTCGAGAAAATCCTATGTTTTCTTGAGAAAATTGACTTTTCCTATCGTTACCTCAAGCCCACGAAAATGTTTCTGCTTCTGTTTAAGGTAAGTAGAGTCGATGATATCTACTGTCGAGATTAGATTTCTTTTTCTTTTTCTGCTTTCCAAGCGTTTCTGTGCCAAGATTAGGAAGCTTTCTGAAAGATAATTTTACGCCTTCAATGTTTCTTTATGTGAGTCTATCTTGAAAAATATAAGCTACGGACTCGAGTGTAAAACGTAAAACGTAAAAGTTTCTTCTTTTTGAAATTAGTTATTGGGAATTTTTTTCTTGTAAAAAAATATGTTCTCACTTGTTTTGTAAATACGATTTTGCGTGGTTGTTTCCTTGAAAGCTTCACGTGCTACTCAAAAGCTTTTGCTTTTTGTTTTTCCACTTCAAGAAAAATAGATCTCTTTCTTTCTCTCTCAGCTAATCTGGTCTTTGTATCATTGTTTCTCTACAAGATTATGTGAACTCATTTTGATGTTTTTCATGTTTTCCTGTGAGAGTACTTTTTATCTTCATGGGTTTTGATCTGCCATTGACTGGCTTGTTGGGGTCTTTCATAGGTTAGAGTTATTATCCACTCAAGGTCTTTTAACTTGGGATTGGGTTTTTAGAGAAAGGTTCCTTTTTGTGGAAAAAAAAGCAGTGTGTTTCTCTTTTTCATGTAATAAAGTGATCGATACTTACACATATGCCTGTTTCGTTTTTATCTCTGCTCTTTACATTGTCCAGGTGATCTGTTTGGTTGTTGAGAAAATGCAGGAAAACGAAGAATTGTGTGTAGTCATTCAAAACAAGCCCAATTATTGCATTTGACTTTGTTTATTTTCTTTACTGTGTTTCCTCATTAACCCAACATAGGCTAAATATCACTCCATGACTCTCTTTTTTCCTATTCTTGGTGATTTTTATTGTAAAAGTGAAAAGGGGTCAGATAAAATAGTTCAATTTAGAGGGCTTTTCATCTGTAAAACTAACCTTTCGGTTCCGTCTTCTATTTTATTTTCGTTAGTTGGTATTTGACTCAGTTATTTTTTATGCAGGAAAAAGGACTGGTTTTGATCAATTGAAGGGAGATTGAAATGGAAGGCGATTTATTTTCAGGCTTAAGCAATGGAAACCAAGTAGATGGCAAGGTTTTGCAAACATTCCATAAGAGTTTTGGGCAAGTTCAGGATATTCTAGATCAAAACAGGTTGCTAATTAACGAAATAAACCAAAACCATGAATCGAAGATCCCGGACAACTTGACTCGAAATGTTGGTTTGATTAAGGAGCTAAACAACAACATTAGAAGGGTGGTTGACCTCTATGCTGATCTTTCGAACAATTTCACCAGGTCAATGGAACCTTCATCAGAAGGTGAATCAAGTGGGATATTGAAGTCCAATGGAAAGGCCAATTCGAAGAGAATTAGATCCGGGTAATCAATTCAACTGATCTTTCATAGAGATTCTCCGCTTTATTTCATAGTAAAAAATAAGAAGAGCATTTTGATATTGGAGGAAAAGAAGTTGATGAGATTATGTGTCTCTTCCTTGCTAGTGATATGTGATCTTGAGGCTTGTAGCTTCAGTTTAATTTTAAGCAAATCCATTGTAATAACAGTGTAACAAATTAACATAAAGTTATGTGTAATTGTATTATCTTCATGATCAATTTCAATTACGCATCTTTATTGCATGTATTTTCCAGGACTTTTTAATTTTGTCTCCTTTTGCTCTTAGAAAAAAAGTAATCTGGATAGATATTTTAACTTAACAATGCTTGATCTTGATGTGTTATATTTATTTTCTAATAAATTTAATATTTTTCTCTTTGTTTGTCGATGTGCTGTTGGTAGGATTCCTCATCTGTACTTTTTTCCGATTTTTATAAATTGTTTAATTGACCATAACCTCATCACACTCTGTAATTTAAGAGATAATGTGTGACATATTTAAAGGCCACTCATCTCTCTCGGGCTGTTAGAGCTGCCCAAGTCTGATTTGTCTGTTAATATTGATGGTGATAATCACCATTCTCTGATCATATCTGCCTTTGATGGGAACTTCCACCTACCCGCTTTATTCTTTCCGATGTTTGTCAAAAGATTCCTCATGATGTCTGGGGAGCATTACAGTGAATGTTGGATGTGTCTGCAGTCTGCACACTGCTTAGAACTTTTTAAAAACCCTAAGGTAGTAAGTCTTGTATTTTCTTGAAGCTCTTGTCCTGAAAATTATTTCCAACCTTTTTGACTCTGTGGGGGGGGAGTGGGAAACAGAACTTCTGTTGTGACCTCGAGCATTACTGGCCTTTTGGCTTGTAGTTTCTGTGAGACAATTGGAGAAAGCAACCTTTTTTTTTTAATATCTATCTGGTTTTGCATCAAGTTTAGAATCTGATGCTCTGGGTGAAAACCCTTTTGACCACTAGTTTGTCCCCATTAACAGTAATCTCTTGATGGTTTTTAGTTTTCGTAAAGATCAATTAAGATAATGGAGGTTGCTACCTTAGGTTGCTTAAAAGAAGACATGAGTACTTTGAGAGAAAGAAAGATAAACAAGAGTTGAAGGGCCCAGTGATTCCCATGGCAGTGGAACCGGATGAAACTTTGCTTATCTCTTACACAGGTTCTTTACTTCTCTCTTACAGATATTCTCTTCCCATCTCTTTCAAAGTTCTGATTTTGTAAATAGGGTTCCTGTTATCTTAATGACTGTTCCACGAGCGAGGACTGGAACAGTCAACCTGATTGAGGAATTGCTTTTCTTGTGGACCCTTTAACCTTTGCCATCTCTGTATCATATTCGTGGAATCATTTGTTAGTTTTCTTGATTGGATTGGACATGAGGATGATTGCTGCGAATGTGTGGTTTTCTGGGTTTGATTTTGGCACTTTTGATGCAGTCATCTATCTCCCCAATTATTGATCCAGCTCAACCAAAACCAGTTATACAACATTAGTTAGCCTGTGTTTTTTTATACCATACCTCTGAGCATCTTTTGAGCTGTATCGTCCCCGAGTTCTTTACTTCTTTATTCAACCAAGCCAAGAATTCATATAAACACTATTTTCTATGATATTTAAAATAAAAAAGATCAAAAACACTTTTAAAATACATTTCCGAGCACCCTTTAGATACATTAACAAAGAATGCTACCACATGGGATGGATTGTTCGAATCAAACAGTGTATAAAAAAGACGCATTTTTGTGGTAGAAATGAACGGGATTAGGTCTTTGTATATTCGATTGAATTTTCGAAGGAAGGTGCCAAGACAGGGAATCTCCAAGCTGTTATGGAAAAGGACGGAGCAGAAGATTTTGGTTTTTTTTATTAAAATAAAATAAAATAAAAATAAAATTCTTCTTCGACAAGCTCTCCTCGGGAAGTGGGGTTGGAGGGAATCAGACAAGAAAGAGAGATTTTTTTTTTGTCTACACTCATGTGTTAGTATGGTAATGTCTACCGTAAATGCATCTACCTAGGCCATCTTGTTTTTATATTAATGTAAAAAATAATTTTAAAAAATAATAATTTTAATATATTTTTAAATAATTTAAAATATATAAAAAATAATTTCGATGGATGAATATACCTCAAATCTTGTTTTTTTTATGCAAATCAATACAATTTTAATATTTTATTGAAAAAAAACTTAAGAAAATAGTTTTAGATTACAAAACACAACACTGGTCACTTCAAACAAAAATTATCATAAAAGTAGATTATATGAAAACGATGACGTATAAAGAGTGACGACTGATAAATAGTTTTAATTGTTCATGGCAACAAGAGGACACCCATGCTACTGCTCTGATTTCTCCGTTAAGTGATAATATCTTTTTATTTTTTAAGAATAATGTTAAAATATCAAAAAAATAATTTAAAATAAAAATAAAATTTCTTTTTGAAACATAGTGAAAAACCGGGTCTAAACACTCTTTCCGGTCTGAAACCTTCTCTTCTCAATTGACGGCCTATTATAGAATAAAGCAGACAATTTTTTTTATAATGTAGTTGCTAATGCAAGATCGAAGATGATGGCATGGTCGGGATTTAAATAAAATAAAATTGGATGTTTACAGGGCAATAAATTATTCTATTTTATTTCAAATCTCTTGATGGGTGTATAATAAATACGTGTTCGGTGCTATGTGGTGGGGGAGGTTATATTTTATTTTTAATATATATATTCTTTTGGTATTTTTTTGGACAAAAATGATCCATATTTTATGTATTTGTGCTTTTAGATTTTATTTTTGTACTTATCGTTTTGAAATTTTAATTTATGTCAGTTATATTGTATTTTATTTTATTATTATTTTCTAATCCCAGAAAACACTGTAGGAATCTACATTGTTTTCCTGCGCCATATATATATATATATTCTTTTGGTGTTTTTGTTATTTTTGGACAAAAATAATCCATATTTTATGTATTTGTATTTTTAGATTTTGTTTTTATTTTTTTCATTTTATTTTTTGTACTTATCGATCTGAAATTTTAATTTATGTCAGTTACATTGTATTTTATTTTTAATTTTTTTATTACTATTTTTTGTTCCCAAAAATCACTGTAGCAATCTACAGTGTTTTTTTCTACGCCATGATAAAAGGATATATATATATATATATATATATATATATATATATATATTATTAACTATACAATAAAACACGTCCCGGTTTTACTGTGCTAATCCACAGTAACACCTACTATTAATATATATTTTCGTGAAAGACAAACGGTTGTTGAAGTAGCCGAGATGGTCTAAAGAGCGTTAGATTAAGGTCCCCTCTGAGGGCATGGGTTCGAATCTCACTCTCAACACATTTCTTTTTAGTGAATCCACATTAAAATTAGATTTAATATATATTTTCGAGAAAGATGAACGAATGTTGAGGTGGCTGAGCGAGTTTATGAGGCGGAAGACAAAAATTCCGTTCGAGAGGTTAGGGGTTCAAGTCTCACTCTTGACAGATTTCTATTTTACTTAAAAATATGATTAATTTTTTTTAATGATGATGATAATTTTCTTGCTTTTTTAATGATGATGATAATTTTATGTTGGTTATTTCGTTGAAACCTATTAAACAGATAAATTTATATATTCTATAAAAAAACTTGCACGTCACAGGAATTCTGCACAAATTTATTATTTTAATCAAAAATATATTATAAAAAAAATAATTAATATTTTTTGTGTTGAAAAAAATATGGTACAGCGCGCGATGAGGCGCGGGGTATTGACTAGTTTATATATATATGTTAGGTATTGATTTTATCTTTTCATTCCAAACCTATGTTTGATGTTTGTGAACACGTACCCAAAGAGTTGATTAGAAAATGACTAGCCAACTACCTATGCCACAAAAGTAAGATTTTAAGTTCATATATATATATATATATATATACATGAAAATATTAATCAAAAACTCAAAAGTTGTTGTCTGTATTTAATGAAATAAATAAACTACTTTTTTTAGATTTTATTGAAAAAACATATTTTTTTTAATATGAACTCTCCTTTATTATTAATATATTTATTATATTGTGTATATATATATATATGTGTGTGTGTGTGTTTTATGGGATAAAAAATAAAATAAATATCCCCAAAAAATAACAATTTGAATTAATGATAGAAATAGTATTTCTTTAAACCCCTTTTATCTTATTAATATGCTCTCTCCAAGACAAATTTATTGACACCAAAATTAATATTTTTAGCAATTGAAATGTGGTTAGCCAAACACGTTCTCTTTCCTCTCTCTTCTTACGAGGCAATCTCATCTATCATCTAAAATTCCAAGGACCAAAACATAAGTCAAGTGAGGTTGATGATTAAAGCATAAAACACTTAAAGCACGAGACAATTAGGCTAATTCATTATTAGAGTTGTGATATTGTGATAACTTTATAAAAAAATATAAATTTCAATCAACATAATGTTAAATAATGAAATTGAAAAAAAAAAGTAATTAAAGAAAAATAAAATGGGACAATTGGGTTAACATACCAAACCTAAATCATGAAACCATAATAACTTTATAAAAAAAACAAATCAAAATAAATTATGAAATTCAATAATTTTCAAACCCTACATTAAAATATTAGAAAAATAAAACCACATCGAATAGGTCAAAATGCTACAGTGCAATATGAAGACATTTTAGCATTGGGTAATAATTATTAATTGTCGTGGCTTGTTTGGAAGACTACATGAAGGGGGGGAAGGGGTTATGCCATGAGGTCTCTATTTTGTTTGATTTCCAAGCAAAAAATATATTTTAGTAAGTCAGATAGAATAGTAAAGCAACTACACAAAAATCAACCTTCTAACAAAATATAATGGAGGTGACAAAACCATTTGATAGATGACCCAATAGTAAGAGCTTAAGATTAAGAGGTTAGCTTTTTTTATGATTTTAGGTTCAAGCTTTGTGGTTGCTAATATAATGACTACTAGAGGTTTACATTGTTATTAATTTCAAGATCCGTGAGATTAGTTGAGATATACACAAGCTAACCTGGACATTAATAAAAAAAAAATAGAGATGACAAATCCATGTAGCTAACCCAATTAATTTGGAATAACCTGAATTGTTGGGTTGTCCCCGTGATCAAGAACATCCACGGGAATTGCAGAAATGAAGGCAACATCCTCTTCGCTAAGAAGACTCCCCTTCTCTATACCACCATATATATCATCATCAATTTTACACAAATTGTAAGCATTTCCTCCCCAAAAATCCACTAAGAAAAGGAGATTTGTGCTAATTTCATTCATGTGTTTTGCTAGAAAACCTCAGGCTACCCATTTGAAATTACAGAACTAAAGCCTTGTGTTCCGCCTGGTATAATCTACAACATGCCGACTATACTAACCATTACATTACAAAAATAATAATAATTGTGGTGGTGAAGTCAATGTTCATCGTCTCAAAAAAGATTATTCACAGAAGCGTTATTTTATATTGTTTTAGTTCCTGAGGATTTTTATTTGATGATCGATGTTTAATTTTACAAAAACAAATTCAGCTATATTGATTGAAAAAAAAATTAAAAACAAAGGGATCTAATTTTATCGATCACATTGCATTCTTTTGAATTTAAACCGAAGAATTTAGACCAAACTAAGGGATCTAACTACCATTGCACTTTTGTTTTTTGTTGAACTTAAGGGCGTTTTGGGTTTCTTGTAATAGTCAATTACAATTGAGTCTTTTTATATTAACTAAACAATAAACGCCGTGGGACTTTTACCGTGGATTTCTTTATTGTGCACCTAGATAGAGTTTACTATTCATTGCTACAGTGAAATGACCATTTGCCCCCAATCCCGTGAATTTTAGCCCCTGGTCCTAGGGGTATTTTTGAATTTCCCACGGGACTTGGATGATATTTCTAGATTTGTTGCACAGTGAAACAACACAAATAGCCCCCCTAAATGACAAAATAAACTGAACCTGACCGGGGGTACGTTTGAAGTCCCCCAGGGGACATGGATGGTACTTTGAAATTTGTTGCACATTGTAAATACGAAATTAACCCTAGAAAACTACAAAAAAATGATGTCGGACCCAGGGTTATTGATGTATTTTCCACGGTGGTTTTTTTCATAGTTATCGGGTAGGTCCAGGGGTGTATGTGTAAATGTTCAATATTTTAATATTTCTTTTCAAAAAGACTGCAGGCGCGTCGTATGGAGGCGTCTGCAGTGTATCCAATGCACACACCATGCAGGCGGCGCAAGCGCCTCATCACGGTGGTAAAAATTCTACTTTCATCGTCTACAATGGTGCGTATGAATGTGATCTTTTCACCCGGTGCGGCGCGTGTAGTCTTATGGTGTTCGATGAAGCTCCAATGGACGAGTTTAAGTTTTTTCTTACATTACTCTCTCCTAATGCCCGGAAATACATGCTGGTCCCTGACGTTTTGGAGATGTTTATTGTAGTCCATGATCTTTTGATTTCCCGTGCATTATTGTTTTTTAATATAGTTTTTGATTTGTTGCAATTGTGCCATTCAATTGAAATTGATTATATATGTTGGATTTCAATGAAGTACTTATTCTTTTGATTTTCGGTTCACTTTTGGTTATTTTAAATATTTCTTTAAGCATATTTTAATTGCTTTTGATTGAGTCCTACAATTGAAATTTGTCATTTATTCTATCTTTCATTTCAATCCTTATTCTTTTAATTTTGTAAAAATATTACAATATTTTTAAAATGTCTTTATTTATTTCGATCCCAAGCTTTTATTTATTTTAATTTTTTCCTTTAGTTGAAATTAATTATATGGTTTGTTTTAAATTTTTTCCGATTGTGTCCTCCAATTGAAATTAGTCATGTATGCTACTTTTCATTTCAATTCCTATTCTTTTAATTTTCTTAACAAAATTACACTGCAATATTTTTTAAAAATATATCTATTTGTTTCGGTCCTAATATTTTTATTTATTTCAATTTTATTTTTTAATTGGAATTAATTATATATTTTATTTTTCATTTCAGTCCTTAATGCTTGAAATTTTTATTTGCTATTGATATTTTTGGTTTTTTTTTGTCACTCTTGGACAATGTTTATTTTTTATCTGTATTTATGTATCTATGCTTTTAGTTTTTGTTTTTAATTTTTGTCATTTTATTTTTTTATTAGGGATTTATTTTTATTTGGTTCAGTCATGAAATTTTAATTTATATTGGTGATCATTTTCAAATTAATATTACTCCATTTTTCCCTTTGTTCTTTTTTTTTGTGTGTGTTTTCTGCTATTTTTATTTATTCTTCAGATTAGATGATTTTATGATTTTATTGTTCACGCCATAATAATGATGATTTTAGTGATTTTTTTTGTGTAAATGTTTTTTTTTTGTCTTAGCAAGAATTCTGCATAGATTTGTTATTTCCCCAAAATTTATATTATAATAAAAAACATGTCATATATTTAATATTTTTACGTTGAAAAAAATATGATGTTGCCCGCAACGAGGTGCGGGGGCATTGACTAGTATATATATATAATGAAAAAGTAAGGGGGAGGGGGGGGGGGCTATATTCTATTGAATAAGATGATTTCGTGCATTTTAGGAGGATGTACAAGAGCTTATTTGTCCATTAAACATTTGTGATGATATTTTACTAGGTTTTTGATACTGTATTTCAAAAGTATTTTTAAAAAAAATTAAATTTTTTATTTTTTATTTTAAATTAAGTTTTTTAGTATTTTTAAATCATTTTCATATGCTGATGTCAAAAATAATTTTTTTAATAAAAAAAATATTATTTTGATATATTTTTGAATGAAAAACACTTTAAAAAATAACCTCAATCACACTTCTAAACAAATACAACAACAATATTTTTACAACGGTGATGTGGATTTGATGAACTTCTTCCTCTTTTACCTCTTTTCTTTTTAGCAAAGTACATGATTTTCATTTCATTTTTTTTATATATATAATATGACTATCATTTTTTTAATCTCCTATGACTTTATTTGTCTTTTCATTTAATGCCTAGCATTTGATTTTATCTAGTTTTTATTTCAAATTTAATAATAAATCTTTTGATTTCTATCTATTTTTTTAATTTTTTGTAGATTATGTTTTTTTGTGTTTTCAATTTCATTCCTCATTATTTGATTTTATCTAGTTTTTATTTGAAATTTGATCACTATTTATTTTATACTTATCTTTTTTCTATTTTTTTTTAATTTTAAGGACTACAATTTTATCTAAATCCAATGGATGCTGACTTGACCAAATCTACCATGCCTTGAAAAAACTGGTTTTTTTTTTGGATAATTATCTTACTCGATGACTAATAAATAGGGTATGAATATTATCCAAACATACCCAAACCTAACCTAAAATTTATATTTATACTATACAAATACATATGGTGGACACATGTTTTTCAAGACCATATATGAGCATGTATTTATGCATGTATAATACTTATTATTTTATAGCTTAATAGTTTGACACCCACACTTCAAATTTATATATTATTTAATTTATTTTTAATTAATGATAAATAGTTGTCATATAATAGATATCCTTATGGATAAAAAATTTAATCTCTTAATATTAGTGATGGTAATTTAATACGAACTCAATGGATATGACTTGAATGAATCAATATATTTGTTTATGATGCCTTACCTCATGGATAATGGATAAGATATGTATATTAACTAGACATTTATTATATTAAGTAGACATTTATTCTCGAGTTAGTTGAACAAACTCCGTTTCTAAAAAAAATGATTTTTTTATTTTAAATAAATATTTTTTTTTATTTTTAAATTATTTAGAGATACTGATATCAAAAATAATTTTTTTAAAATAAAAAAATATCATTTTAATATATTTTAGCATGAAAAATATTTTGAAAAGTTACCGAAACCGCTCAGGCTAGAGTGTGACGTCAAAAGCAAAAACAGTATGGGACTCCAGGTGCTGTATAAATTCTAATGGATGAGAAATTTGGGATCCGGGAATGTATTGCCGAGAACTCAAGCGTACTGTAAAATCGAGCGGAAAAAAGAAAGCCGAAACCATTTCTCAATCTCCACTCAAATTTCACTCAAAACTCGTTTTCCCAACAACTCAGTGCCAGAGTCAACTCGGCCATTAGCTTCTCTGTCCTTCCTATGGTGAGTTCCCGACTCTCTATTACCCCCCCGATTACTTTTACATGATATTGCATCCTGAGACCCTGAGCCTCAGAAGATGCAAATTTGTTTTTACCAAATTATGCTTGATTTTAAGTGATTTCCAATGGAGCTTAGAAATCCAAAATTTCCGCATCGCAGTTGCGTTTTCTTGCAACCAATTAAGCTTTTCTTTTCTTTTCTGAATTTAGCTTTATTTACACTCAATTAAGCTTCCAAGTGCCATTTTTTTTTCTTATCAGGGTTGCTAAACCATGAAGTAAACTGGTTTTGATTGATCACATGTAAATTTAGGGACTATTTGAATTTTGATGACATCTTTTCTAGAAGCTTAATTAGTTTAGTTTTTATGTTTCAGTTATGTTTTGATGGATTAAGTTTAAAATTTGGAGAGGAAAAGAATTAACTATCTGTTGTGTCTTTTTTGTTTATTGTTTCCTTGTCTGGGGTTTTCAGTTTGTGTATTTGAGTTGCATGTGCTGGATTTTCCATGGAAACAGAGGTTGGAGTTGAGGGGAATGATGAAGCTAAGCTTAAGGAGTGTGGGATTCGGAAAAGTTCCTCTTCCTTGTCTTCTCCCAAACAGATTTCCGACCCAGTTGTATACAAGCTTGTTCGGGTAATTTCTTTATTTTCTATTTTAGATTCTTGTTTTCATTAGTCTATAACTATTGGGTTTTCTTTTTGTTGATGTGAAGTGAAGAATATTGATGAGCTTTCAATGTTATGGTAAAATTTTGGACTTGTTTCTAGCATAAACGTGGAATCGAGGTTGCTTGTAATAGTAATTCTGATTCAAATTAGTATTGAACAGTAGAAAATTGAAAGAAGCTTCCCAGCGTTATTAATCTTTATGAGACGAAGAAGCTGCTCTGTGTAAACTCATGATTTTGAAACCTTGGTGCTCTTTGGATCGTATGGTCATTAATTAGCTAATTTGTAACCAGTCAGTGCATTCTTGAATGTCCTTTGCTAGAGTTTCAAACACACAGTATTGGCAAGTAGATATAACTCTTAGACATTTTATAGGGATGACTTGCTTGAAGACAATGGCTATGCAGGCTTGTGTAAATCCCGTTTCCCTTAAGCTTGTAGAAGCTCCAATTTGATGAGTAATAATTCTATAAATGGCGTTTTGGCTAGTTTAGTAGTTATGGCTGGCCACCATATCTAAGCTACTTCTGAGGGTTTATATCCATCAGTCTCTCCCACTTGTTTACTTGAACAATCATGAATCACTCGTTGCATTGGTAGAATTGAACGGCATTGGGCATCGCTCAAGTTTCCAGACTGTTTGTTGGGCAACATTGTGTGCCTTAGAAGAAGCAAACCATCAAGTGATCCAGCAATTAGTCTTCATTTCAGTAATTGGTCTCCAATTGCTAAAATTCTGAATGGATCTTTCTTTACTCAACTTCATTTACATTGACATATCTATTCAGTCATGATGTTTTATTTGGTGTCTCTCACTCTGGCATTAGTCTTTGCATTCTCAGAACCATGGAAGAACAAGATATTTGGAGTACATGCGTCTTCTTCTTTGTAGTTTGTCCAGATTTTCACTTTTCTTATCTTCTCCTCAACCTTTCCTCGTTTAAATCTGTGGCTGGTCAATTTCCATTATTTGACTTTCCTCCGCATTGGAGATGATTGTTCTTATTGTCACTGGGAATATCAGAGAACAATGTCCACAACAGAATCAGGCTGTTCAGTTTCCAACTATTTGAAATTCTTGTATTCAAGTAAAACAATATTGGGCTTTCTTTTGGTGTTTGGAGTATCTTATTATGTAAACTTGTAAATGCTGGAATACAACTAACAATTTATCTGGCTGGTCGTTTCTTTTTAGGAACTATGGTTCTGTGATTAGAGAAAGATTACAAAATCGATTACAACACTAGTGCTTTATCTTTGTATGTGATTTCATTGTTTCTACTAGTAGGGTTGTTATGTTGGGAAATTACCAAGTAGCATGTGGCTGAATTTGAAAATTTGAACCCCCCCCCCCCCCACACACACACACACATATACATTTATGCATGTAATGCATTATGATTATAGCATCCCTCCCCATACCTCATCCAAGTTGGTAGTCACACTATGGTTTAACTCTATATATGTGCAAGCTGTTTACTCTAGAAAAATAGGTAATACTTTCTGACTTTGCCTCATAATTAGTGTACGGACAAAGCAACACATAAGGGCTTATTCTTTCTTTCAAGTTCTTTTAGCCTTTTTTTCTTACAAATGTCAATCCACCTGCTCCTTTGATAATTTAAACTTTTGTTATGTTCTGGACGGTTTACTAATTTGTCTGTCCAGCTTATTGTGAACCTTGTACTTTCTTTCTCATTTTGGTTGATGTTATTTCAAAACTGTGGTTATTGTATCAAGAACTTGATTACATGCTAGTTGATGTGGATGAAAAGAAGTTATTAAGTTGTGTGATTGATCTCTGGTCACCATAAATCTCCTGCTATATCTTTCACGAGGATATTGTGATTTCTTCTTTTATTAATCAGCAACGAAATTAACTAGAAGTGATATCCATTTACTTTTATTCCTTGAAATCAAACCTTTGATGATTGCTGATCATATATGTGATTGGTCTAAACTTTGTTTTTTATTATTTATATCTCAAGTTGCCTTCTTTATTGGGTTCATCATCTTGAATTTGTGATGGATAAGTTCCTATCAAATTTGCAGGTGGAAGGAGATGGGAGATTAGTGCCCGCAACAGAAGATGAATTAATGGAGGTTGAGAGCCTGCTTATAGATGACAGATGTGGAATGCATATTGATGCAGACCCTGGTCAGACTGTAGGGTGCATTTCCAATGAATCTTCCTCTTGGATGGCCCAGCTAGAAAGCCTGGAAGGTTATTTTCTTTTGGTTACTAGTGCTACTTTATATTTTGTATTGTATTTCTATTTTCAAACTTAAGGTCCACCAAAAAATTGCATGTAGCCTTACCAGATGCCATACTCTGTCATAAATGGGCTATTGTTACTGGGTGTCTGTTTCAAACCCTTCATTTGTCAAAAGCCTTTTCCCTTGGTTTTCTTGTTTGGGTTTTGCTATCTTCTTTATCTGTCCAAATACCCTGAGCCAACCCTTTTAAATCCCTTTAACCACTAATCTTCTTTCTAGACTCGTCAAGTTTTCAGGACCAACTATTATTTCTATTACCTATAGGAAAAGATTTAAAACTTAATTTTTGTTCTCTAATAGAGTACATTGTTGCATGGCTTCTTTCATTGCATTAAAGACTCAAGACCTTTTATCTCTTTCAGTTTGTTCTGTGTCATCATCTAGGTGATCAAATAATTTTTCTTCCTTTAATTTAGGCTATGTTTAGTCTTACCTTCTGTCCTTGTATCTGAATGAAATACATATGCCAGGTTTTTTACTTAATTTTGTTTTCTAATAGTGTACATTGTTGCATTGCCTTTCAATCAAAATCTGGTATCCCTTTCAGTTTGTTCTGTGTCATCATCTGGCTGATCAAATCAAATTTTTTTTTACCTTAATTTTTGATCTGTTTAATTTTTAGTTTTGTCTGTTTCTCCTCCTCCTATATCTGAATGAACAATATATGCCAGGTTTGTCACAACCCAAGAGCAAAAAAGTTGATCCAGATAAATTGAATGGAAGGCTTGAGGTATTGTCTGCCTCCTTTAAGTATACCTGGTAGTACTTCCACATCTCCTAATTCTACTGCTTGTGGCATTGAATCCATTTTTCTTTCAGTTACCTGATAATTGGTGAAACTGTGCTGTATATTATGTAATGTTGACTCTCAATTTCTGAAATTAGTCTAGTCATCATTTTTGTATCCAGCTTTTAAAGATATGTTCATTATTGGTAATGTAGGAAAAAACTTACTTGTCAGGGGATTATTTGTGCATAAGGTTAAGGCTTTCTTTTTCTAGCATCTTGCCCTATCATCTTTTCACTTGTTTTCATGTCATTTGTGATGTATTTTTTGTTGAGGTCACCATTCTATTGGTGCAGGTTGTAAGACTGCATGGCAGTTTTTACTGTTCAAGTTTTGTAGCATTGTATTTGTTAACTCTAAATCACAATGTTACAACCCTTGTTTTATGTTAGATGTATAAGATTTTGTCCAAAGATATAGATCACAAGGATCTACTTAGATAGTAAAACTCATTCTCTTATAAATAGTCTGGATAAGAAGTCTGCAGTGGGTTACAGAGTTTGGAATGCACTGCATACTTATAGGCAAGCTAGCGATACTGTAAATCAGGTGTCCATTTATGTACAATTCATTTAAACTCTTTCAGCAGTTAACTTCCATCCTTCTCTTTGTTTTTCTTTATTTATTATTAATCATGTATATCAGGTGCTTCTTCTTTGTCCTCTTTTTTCCTTTTCCTGCTGTTTACTGCTTGTCCATTGTTTTGCTACATTAATTTGGACCATTGATCTCTTTGACCGTCTCGGCCTTCAAAATCTCTTGTAGTACATCGAGGAGATGTTGCAAAAGGTGAAAGAGGAAGAGAGGCTCCACATAGCATGTGGGTCTCCTGATTGTTCTTCTGCTTGTGTGATTGTAGACAGCCAGTGTTTTGATCCGCATGATAAATTGCTCCATATTGATGAGAAACTCCAATGTGAAATTCCCTTGCAGGAACCTGTTCCTTCACTGGCACCAAGTTTGAGAGAAAGCAATTTAAATCAATCTGGGAGTGTTGGGGAACTGGTAGCTGGTGGGTCACCTTTGTCTGTTACTACAAAACCTGATTTTTCCATATTGAAGGGGGAAATATGCTTAGACAATCTGTCAATAAAAGAACTTCATGAAACTTTTAAAGCAACATTTGGGCGAGAAACTACTGTCAAAGATAAGCAATGGCTTAAGAGGAGGATTTCCATGGGGTTGACAAATTCTTGTGCTGTTTCAACAAATTTTATAATTAAAGATAACAAATTTGCTAAGAAAGGGAATGAAGAAGGCTGCAATGGTATGTATGGTTCCTTTGCTAAGGATCCATCAATTGTCAACCAGAAAGGCTTACCAACTTGCCTTGTTGGCCAACTGGATTATCATAAAGTTGTTCCTGAAAGAAGATTGGAAAATCACAACATAGATGACTATTCTGGAAGTGACGATCATAAAAATGAACAGAGAGCTGCTAAAAGAGTACGGAAGCCCACAAAGCGATATATTGAAGAATTTTCAGAAGTGGAGTCCAAAGAGTCCAGTGGAAGGTTATTGAATTTGGCTAAAAATTCTGGACATGGACTGATGTCCCCAAAATCTCATGTTAGGCTTGTTAGAAATGTTTCTTCAGGAGGAAGAACTGTTGTCACACGGCTGGATTCCCTTGGAGGATCTGGGATTCAGGTTCCATGTGTTTCACGGGTCCGAAGAAGCCGTCCAAGGAAAAACTTCATGGCACTTCTGGTATGTATAATTTATTGTTCCTGATCAACATGCATGTGAATAGATACATATTTTAAAAATATTGTTTTTTGTTTTCTGGAGACTGTCTCCAATATTTGATTGTTCTTGATTTTCTTTGCCTCCTACTAGAACTACTTGCTGCATTTTATTTGAAGTATTGTGTGGGTTTGCCTGCAATCAAAGCTTATATTTGTGGAGCTGGAGTTGTAATTTCTCTCCTCTCCTTTCTTTTGTTGGATTGGGGTGTCAAAACCAAAACTTGACATAGCAAAGCGTTTTCAATTTGGCTGTTGGTGACAGCTTCCAAGCTAAGCAAGTTTATGGATCAGTGTCTAGCATGGTGTCAATGTGAATCTCTGTGCCCATGCACAAGTGTGTGCATGATTTTTGGGTTAATACTGTTGTTACTTGTCAATCTGCTATTACCTCTGTTTTCACTAATTATAATTGTCTGTAGGTTTTATTTATTTATTATAATATGAATGCAACGGTGGTTTAATATGAATGACATTGTGTAGAAATTCAATCCAAGTGGCATGGGCATGGCAGCAACGTTGGTAAAGAAAGCCCTTGATGATCATAGTTTTCCACCAGATGATGGGAATGAGGACAGAGTCTTGAAAGCGAGCTCCACCCCTGAACATGTTCATCACCTGGTAAGATCAATTAAATTCTGTCATGTAAATTTAAGTAATAATTATGTGTAACATAAGGTAGGAGTGGTATCCATTGGTGACATATTACGAGAAAAGGGATGAAGGGGTTTTATAATGCTCTTTAAGGTTTGTTGCTTGTGTCAACGGGGAGATGCCTGACACTGCCTTCTGGACTTAAGAGGTGAGTGAGCATGAAAAATGGTGTCGATCTTGTTGCGGGGATAAATTACAGGTTTTGCAAACTGAATTGGAACTAGCATGAAACTCAATAATCTTGGAATGTAATTCTCATGGTGCTATGTCGATATTTTAGATGAACGATTACAGTCAGTCAAATGGATGATATTCTGCTGGATTGTTTGTTGTTTAATCTGCTGTCATTCTTGTGTTTTGCTTTCATACTCGACAGCTGAAACCCATACTGGTTTGCTACATCACAAGAGAAAGATTATGTCACAACTGTTATGTTTGTGGACCCATTCCATAGCAAGATTATATTGCTGATAGATCTGTGTTTTATTACCCAGTTTGTAGGAATGCCAGAGAAAGGCAAGCAGTTCTCAGTGATGAGTGCGGTTGGCTTGGGAAATAACATGGAGATGAAAATGAATTCATCTGGGGACTCAGATGACAATGTAGTTACTGTCCCTACGTCCAAAGGTGGAGTTAGAAGGAAACATCATCGAGCTTGGACTCTCTCTGAGGTGATGAAGCTAGTTGAGGGGGTCTCCAAGTATGGAGCTGGAAGGTGGTCTGAGATCAAACGACTTGTCTTTGCATCTTATTCATACCGCACCTCTGTTGATCTCAAGGTATCTCTGTAGCTATTTGGTCCATGCTTCTGTATTTCTGTACAATTGCATCTCTACCAAGAGCTGTGGTGGCCTTGCATCTAGTGGTTTTCCTTAGATGCAATTCTATGTTTTTGACTGAAAGGATTTAATGTTCAGGACAAGTGGAGGAATCTGCTGAAAGCCAGCTTTACACAGACACCTCCAGATACTGGGGTAAGCAGTTCTCCTATTTTTTGTTGACCTGCTCCTCCCATCCTCCTGAGAATCATGATTACTGACTTCATCTTTGAAAAGGAATGACGGTGTCATTGATTGTGTTTCTATGGACTTTAACCCCTGTGGTTTTCTGTGGTTAACAATATAGATGAACTCCCGGAAAAACACTGGTGCAACGCCCATTCCCACACCAATTTTGTTAAAAGTGAGAGAGCTCGCAGAGATGCAAGCACAGGCTCCGCCAAATCTTAGCTCAACCAAGGTGGCTGGGAGCACCAGGAAAATTGTACATGAAAAACAAACGGGGTTCTTGTAGCACTGTATCTGCTAGATTTCAGTTTTGTAAATCCAGATAACCCGTGCCAGTTGGGATGGACACCAGTGGACCGAGTCTTTTATTGGCGGGGTCTGAGTAGCTCCTAACTACTACAGTCAGAATTTAGAAATACCCCGTTTTTAGACCCTAAAAAACAGAGTGAATTAGCTAGTTAGAAAAAGAAGAATAGTTAATGGCGTCATCTTTGGTCTGTGTAAGTAGGAGAAATGTGTTATCTTGTGAGCAGAAATACAACACTGGGAAGTCTTATCTTGTGTCATTGGCAGAACGTGAATTCATATATAGGTACATGGAAGCTGCATCTGATGCGCTGGCCGTGCCTGTTAGTCTGGATTGGATTGTGTTGGAATATTTCTGCTCGTCTTTGTAAATTAGCAAATGGGGAAGGGGAAGGGGATGGATAGAACTTATTGAAACCCGGCAGCTTCATCGCTGTTTAATTTGTTCGAAACATACACGTGGGATTTCAGAATTATTTTAAATATATTAGAGTAATTTATATCTTTTATTTTAAAAAATATTTTTGGTGTCAGTATATTAAAATAATTTGATTTTTTCTCAATTTCTTTTAAAAGCATTTCTAAAAAGCAAAAATAAACAGGCGTTTTGAAATTTATTGTTACTTGTTGGCTGGAATTGTATATATTTTTAACAACTACTAAATTGATGTTTTTTTTTAATAATTTGTGTTGATATTAAAAATAAAAAATAAAAAATAATCTTCATATGTTTTCAAGAAATTATTTGTAAGTCAATAGTACGCATATAATTAAAAAAGATTATTTTGTTTACAGGAAAATAAAAAAATGAAAAGGAATGGTAAAATGGGGTGATGCGGAATGTGTTAATCTTGAAAATGTGCCCCAAATACGAACAAGCTCTCTCCTTTTCTAATATTAGTTTTATTCTTGTTACTTGTCTTCATGGACTGAGATCATAAATTTAATATGATGTAGAATACATGTAATTGTCATGATGGATTGAGTATAAAATTCTTGAGGGATTGAATTATTTTCTTTCATGTATAACTAAAAATGCCTGGGGTATATTAGTATATTTTAAGGATAATTAATTATGAGGTAGATGTCTTGTACATGACCTATATTAGGTTTATATATATTAGAGTTCCTTTCTCTACTGGCTTCATGTCGCACGATCCGTTTGTCAAGTATGTAGTTCATGTGCAAGTTCATGGGAGATGTTGGTTATCGGGTTGAGTCCGGTCTGACCATTAGGGATGAACATGATCAATATATCTAGAGAAGTTATTGAAAAAATAATCTTTTCTTTTATTTATATTAATAGGGACATAACCCATTATGAAAAGACATGTTTTCATAATTGAAAGATCACAGTTCTTTTTTTTCTCATCTCAATTCTCTATATTAACTTGACAAGATCTACATAGACGTTCGTATCGTTAGTAATTGAAGTGATACTAAAGTGATTGATCCATGAATAAAAAAACAAATTCTCACAAGTTTTTCCTTTTTGATTCTATTTTTTTTTTATTACTCCATTGAAAAAATATATCGAAGAGTTAAAATAATATTTTTAAATTGAATAGTTATTTATATACACACACTAATTAAAAGAGCTAAAAATTATGTAATATATATTTATGAAAAAATAATTTTAATTGAATTTGTATTAGTTAGTTATTATTAATAAATAGTTATAATAATATTATATATATATATATATATTGAAATAAAATTATTTTTTAAAATATTTTCTTTCATTAAAATATATATAAGACTGGATTCCCTTCATGTCTGATTTTATATTACTATTAAAAAAAGGGGGGCTTTTGCTGATAGATAGATGGCGCTAGCTTTCTAAAAGAGTGCTTGGCGCGAAGGCTGCTGGTTCGGGGGCAGGGTACGGTACTAGAGTTCCTCGGACTTCCAGGCGATCTTTCTTTTGGGCAGCTGTTCACCGTTGGATCTCGCCAATACAGCCCCCTGTAGTTTTCGTTGCCGAGATATCTTGTTCTTTCATTGTTCCCAGGGATTTTTGGGTAATCCGCTCCCATGCTGCAAACAGTCAAATCTGACAAATAGTAATACTATTCAACAAACCATATTACTGGTTTGATTCTCTAAAAATATCTTGGAGATGCTCTAAAGCCATATTTGTTGCTTCTTCTTCTCGTCATCCTTCTCTCAGTACCTCCACCACTTCCATCTACTCACTCGTATCGCCTCCTCCACTCTATTCAGGTGAGTCACCCATCGACCGAGTCATCTCCCTCTCTCTATGCAGCTCACGCAGTTATATCTGCAAATAAAAGATATCGTGAAAGCTAAAAGAAGTCTGAATTTTTCGTGGTAGTTTTCAATCTATAAAGTGGGTGGCAACTAAGCAAAAATGGGGATCATAGAGAGAATTAAAGAAATCGAAGCAGAGATGGCTCGTACCCAGAAAAATAAAGCCACAGGTTTTGTTGATGTTTATTTATTTTTAATTTTTTTTTAATGAGGCTCTTATTGGTATTTGTTCTGAGATTACAGAGTATCATCTTGGTCAGCTCAAGGCAAAGATAGCAAAGCTAAGGACACAGTTATTGGAGCCTCCTAAAGTAATGCAATTTTTTTAATTTCGGGATTGATAAATCACGGGTGTCTTCGTACCGAATTGCTTGCTATTTTGATGGATTAAACTCTCTTGAAGCTTGTATGGTATTGTTTGGGCCAAGAAGGTGAAAATGTGAACAAATTGTTTTCAACTTATTGTTCTCTCTCTGTTACTGGACTTTGAATTGATATTTGGGTTTGTATTTTCACTGTCTTTTTTCATCTTTGTTAACCACTGTCTTACATTTGTCAAAGGCTTCGTTCTAATGGTTTCTGAATCAGGGTTCCAGCGCAGGTGGAGATGGTTTTGAAGTTACAAAATTTGGTCATGGACGTGTTGCACTTATTGGGTTTCCAAGGTCTGCTACCTTTTTTTTATTATTTCCAAACATGTGCACATATATCAAAAGAAATAAAGAGAGAACTTTTTTGTTTATCCTTAAATCTGCTGCCCACTCTCATTTCCATATGCATGCTTGCAAGCAAACTCAAAACTGCTGTGTGCAATGCATGTATGTAGGTTTTCACATTTGCACTTGAGTATAACATAGACATGTTTACATGCCCGTATGACAATGCCAGAAAGTAAAGTTGTCCTGTTGTGGTTGCAGTGTGGGGAAGTCAACGCTTTTAACAATGTTGACAGGCACACATTCTGAAGCTGCATCATATGAGTTCACAACACTTACCTGTATTCCTGGGATTATACATTATAATGATACCAAAATTCAGTTACTTGACCTTCCTGGGATTATTGAAGGTGCTTCTGAAGGCAAGGGACGTGGGAGACAGGTAAAAGGACCTGCTTATTTTTCTCCTTTCATATGTTGTTAACATGTCTTTGTGACTGTTGATGAGAGTGAGATGCCATTTAAGTTTTTAAAAAAAGAATAAATAGAATGTCTTCATAGAGTGCTTCGGTGATAATTGCTTTGAATTTGGTTCTGCTACATCTTTTCTCATTTGGGTACATTGGAATAAGAAAGTTTTGATGAAAATGTTTTTTTTTCTCCTCAGGTTATTGCTGTTTCCAAGTCTTCAGACATAGTGTTGATGATTCTTGATGCCTCAAAAGTAAGTGTCTGCCTGTACAGTGTTTTGGCAGCTGATCCCACTGATGAGCGGATATATATTGTTCACTTCTTTTAACTGGAAAACACTTTTGAGTATTTAATCTGTTTGCTAAATGGTGCAGAGTGACGGTCATCGACAAATATTAACAAGGGAACTAGAAGCGGTGGGTTTGCGCTTAAACAAGAGACCACCTCGAGTGAGTTTATATGTTTAGTTTTAATTTAAATTATCTATAACTACCTAAATGATTACCTTGGCTTGTTAATTTATGAAATAATTTGAAACTCATTGTGAAAATGATGTATACACTTTTTTCTTGGTAAGTGGCATTGGTGCCTCCACTAGTGTTTTTTACTTGTCCGTGTTTTGGCATAATTAGGATACCTCTAGGTCAAACATTGCATGATGACAAACTATTTTTGGAGTTAGGTATGATTTTGTGTGGCAGAGATCAAACATGTGCTTATTTTCTTTCAGCAGCTCTTTAGATTTATGGATCTTGATTTATTTAATTTTGACTTTGCATTTCTTTTTCTCTCAGATTTATTTCAAGAAGAAAAAAGTAGGGGGCTTCTCTTTCAATAGCACTTTGCCTCTAACTCATGTAGATGAGAAGCTTTGTTATCAAATTCTACACGAATACAAAATTCACAATGCGGAGGTACTTTCTACATTTTGCAGATGACATTTATGTTTTTTCACTCCCTGCAGTTAGCAGTCATAGGATACATGTTTTTGGTTTGATATTTAATTAGACTAAGCAATTGTTTGGTACGGAACATCTTTTACTGACAAGAATAGTGGAAGTAAAGAGACTTAAATGGGCCACCTGGAGTTGCTATTTTGCTCAATTGCCCATTCCTTTACTTTTTCCTGCTTATGTTGACCACAAATTAGTGCTTTCCTAACATGTGACAAACACTGATGCCAACCACTTTTGATAATAAAGGAATTGATCACTTGTAATAAAGGTTTAGGTGGTTGGGATTATATTATCTATGGGGAAGAACCATGTTGTGATGAATTTCCTTCTCAGCATGGTTTGGACTTGTGCAATTTTTAATATGGCAATCACAGTATATCTGCTCTACTTTTCAGTCTTGCTAACCACTTTTGATAATAAAGGAATTAATCACTTGTAATAAAGTTTTAGGTGGTTGGAATTATATTATCTATGGGGAAGAACCATGTTGTGATGACTTTCTTTCTCAGCATGGTTTGCAATTGTGCAATTTTTATTATGGCAATCACAGTATATCCACTCTACCTTTCACAGTATATCCAGGATACTTATTACTGATGAATTTGGTTGTAGGTCCTATTTCGCGAGGATGCAACGGTGGATGATCTTATAGATGTGATCGAGGGTAATCGTAAATACATGAAGTGCATATATGTCTATAACAAGATAGATGTTATAGGTATTGATGATGTGGACAAGTTAGCTCGCCAGCCAAACTCTGTTGTCATTAGCTGCAATTTAAAGGCAGGTGCTCCATTATTTGATCATCAGAGAAATATGGTTCTTTCTCCCTTTCACTCTTCTTTGGGGTGTGAGAGAGGATAAAGGTCTTGGTTTTTGTAAACTTGTGGAAAACATCAGAAAGTAACCCAACTCATATTAATTCCACTTTTTTGCAACAAGTTGCTGAATTCATGAGTTTTGTTGTCTGATGCATCTTGCTTCATGCATAAGATGCATGTATTTCTTGCAACCATTTTGTAAAAGCACATTATCATGGCATTTATGCACATCCAAAAACAATTCCAAGGTTAAGGTGATTTAAATAAAATATCATGTGCAAGTATCCATTTTGTGAGTGGCTTGATAAAACATCATATGTTTTATCTCTTGTTTCCTGAACAGCTCAACTTTGACAGACTACTTGCAAAAATGTGGGAAGAAATGGGTCTTGTGAGAGTCTACACGAAACCACAAGGCCAGCAACCTGATTTTACTGATCCTGTAGTTCTTTCAACTGTATGTGACAAATTGATCCCTTTTTTTTTTCTATGCATCTTACGTGTAATCTGTGCTTTATATATATAGCCACCAGCTTCATGTTGCTTAATTTAGTTCTCATTGTGAATGAAAGGATAGAGGCGGGTGCTTGGTTGAAGACTTTTGCAATCACATACACAGAAATTTAATTAAGGATGTGAAGTACGTTCTAGTGTGGGGTACAAGTGCAAGGCACCGCCCACAGCACTGTGGCCTTGGTCATTTTCTCCACGATGAAGATATGGTTCAGATTGTTAAGAGAAAGGTGAGGCAAACCTCTAATTGGTATCTTGGTCTTAAAAAAATTTACAGCATGATTCTAAATGCCTGCCAGATACTACTCTGTCAACAACCTTTATGATTAGGAACTTTCACACTCCAAGAATTCACCTCAAATCTAATGCCCCTGCTGCGTGATTCCAGCTTTACACATTGAAGTCATAGCTCTTCTTATGAGGACCTTAAGATGTTTTTTGTCTGCTTAATGCTTTTTTCATCAGGATCTTCTTTTTTCTTGTCACTTATGACCAAAAGTTGAATGTCTAGAGAATTGAAAGTTGTGTATTTTGTTATCCAGGAAAAGGAAGATGGTGGAAGGGGCCGGTTCAAATCACATTCAACAGATCCTGCTCGCATATCTGATAGAGAGAAGAAAGCTCCATTAAAGACATAAGAACATCAGAGGTGGAACCAGAGTATAATACAAAAATATTCAGGATATTTTTAACTGCGTGCCCTGACATAAATAATGCATTTGTAACTTCCTCTCCTCTTAAGTGGGAGCTTTCCCTCTCTCCCATTGACACGAGTTTTGTCTTTCCTAGCTCTTTTAGTAAAAACTTTTTGGATGCTCTCCTATTAAGTTTGTAAATATAATAGTGCTTGTGCTTTCTCTTCGGTCATATTCGTCCTCTTCTTTTTCTCTTACTGTATATCTAATACAATAAATACTTTGAAAAGCTATCGCAATCATATTCCCAAACAGGTCTATCATGATTCTTGTAACCTAAAGTTAAGAATAAGTATGTGGATGGAGTATGCTTGGTCTACTTACTCATCAGCTCTTCAAATTATGAACCATGGAGTATGAAGGTCTTAAAAAAAACGCTAATTATGGAGTAGATGAAACTAGGGATGTCAATCTTATTCTGTTTCAGCTGAAATGTGTTGTACAAGTTAAAAAAAATGAAATAAAATGGTGGTGTTTTTAATTTAAGTTAAATTTCAGTCCATTCTGGATTTTCACTCAAATTTTAGCCAAAACACGTCAGAATCATTTTGTCTGTGTCGTTTTGGCTAAATAGTATTTTTTTTAAATAATGAATAATTTTATAATATCAATTATATCTTTTAATTTGATGGTTAATTAAGATGAAATACGAGGACTCTCTTGACATATTTATATATATTATGTTAAAATTTCAGAGCAATTAGGAAATGTAATGACCTTGTGACATTCTCGTAATATTATATGTTTATAATTCTGTTTAGAAAAATTATTTTATTTTCTCTTTTTAGATTAAATTGCACAATTCTAAATAATTTTAATTTTAGATTTGAACTATTTTTTTAATTAATATATTTAATTATATATATATATATACACACATAAATAGTACAACCCGGAACAACGCGCCGAAACACTCTAAAACCGAAACATTCTGTTTTAATTGAAAAAATAAAATATCAATTGAAATGGAATTGACAATCTTGAATAAAACATGTAGGAAATATTTCAAAAAAGTGAATCAACATTCTTTAGAGATAATTGAATTAGACAAGTTTGTTGGGCAAATTTGGGACAACTACAATGGAGGGCAAGTGTAGCTTTTGCAATGGTGCGTGGACATGGTTGTTCTTTTTAGATTTTTTTTTTAAATTTAGATGTTCTAATATTAAAAATAAAATATTATTTGATATTTATACTTGTTATTGGGAGGAAGTTTAATTGTAAACCTATTTGTAAGCGTAATAATGATGAAATGTTGTTTTATCGTGAACAATCATATATGTTATTCGTCATGGGAAGTAGGGTTGCAAAACTACTCATGAAGTTAATAATGGTGAATTAGCTTCTGGTTTATCATGAACCATCACTTAATTGTTTTGCTAGCCTGTGAACAAGCCTTTTTGTAGGTGATGTTCTATTTAAGTTGCAAAAACAGAGATTTGAAATAGTATATGTGCTGCCATAATGTGAATTCAAGAATTCAACTTAAGGTTATGCATGACCACACCTTTTTTAGTAAGTCATATCTGTAAAAACAAGAGAGTAATATTTCAATCTAAACCCTATTTGATGTTATTGTGCTTGAGTTTTTTTTCTTTATATTTTTGGTTTAAACACATTTTAATTGGTCCCTGAGTGTTTTTTGTGCTTTAACAATGTCTGTTCTTTCTCCTTTCCTTTTTCTTATTCACCTTCTTTTCTTTGCCTTTTCCATTTGATTGTGCCTTTGGCCCAACTATTTGTTTTGTTGGCCTAAAGTAAGGCTTACTAATCGGTTAGACTTTTGCCTCTTTTTTTCCTCCTCCTCTATTTCTTATCCTTCTTTTCTTTTCCCATTCCCCGACCTTTAACCCAATCATTTGTTTGGTCAGACCCCAACAATTTGGTTAGGTACTTTTCTTCTCTCGTCAAGTTAGGCTTTGATTTTTATTTTTTTCTCTTTTCATTCTATAGTTGGGCCTTATCGTTAGGGTGTATTGTTTCTTCTTGTCATTTACCCTTGTAGTCTCTGAAATTTTTATACATTCAAGAGACTTTAACTTGACACTATGCATGTTTGGTGAGGGAAAAGTTAACAAAAAAGTTTCCCACGCTTGAATTGTCTTTCAAATTAGATTTGTATTTCCCATGCTTTAATGTATTGTCTTTTCAAGGTATAATTCATAGAGAATAATGGAAAAGTTGTTATTTCAAGTTGAAAAACTATGTGGAGTGGAGAGTTCAAGTGATTTTTCATTTCCTATTAATGTTATTGATTGTGTTTTCAAGTAAGGAAAGAAATGAATAGTTCTTGTGAATGAACTTTTATGGTAGTGTGCATATAAAGACTTGAATAATCATTGCAACATGCATGAAAGAGTTGAGTTTTTATGGTAATAACAATAGGCATTTGACAAGTGTCTCAATACTTAAACATTCAAAGGAGTTCAATTCACCATTATAAAAACTTGTCGTCTATGTATTTATTCTGCATTTTATACATCATTATCTAATCTTTAATTACTTGATATCTTATACTTCAATAACAAGTAAATAAAGGTTATATGACTAGTCCAGGCTGGGTGATGAGATATTGCTACAAGCTATTGACATTTCTAGGTTAGAAATCTTCCACTTATACTTATTATTGTACTATTTTATTTTATGACGTCTAATGGTTTAAATACATTTTAATAAGAGTGGTTTCTCATCTTATGATCGATGCTTCTGGCTAGATGATGTCAGAGAATAAGGTGAAATAAGAGCTTATGTTATAGATATGTGTCATTGAAGAAAATATTCATTTGAGACAATTACCTTTAAACCAATTAAACAACTTTCATATGAGCACTCAAACTAAGTTTGATATTATTGGTGTAACCGGTAAATTATTAGAGGGGAACTCCCCCTCATGAGATGATTAATACATAAAATAAAGGCTTCATCAATAAGGAGTTAGAGATACATATTCCCTTTTATTTATTCAAACATGAATATGTAATATCCCTTAATGATTTTAATCATGATGTGTTTTTCACTTATAGCTTATGTCTGAGCCAACTACATCTAAATGGTTGGATGTTTGAAAAATTCATGAAACACTTTAAAATGGATCCATCCCTTGATGAATTTAATTTTTTTATATAACTTGGTGAGTTGTGTTGAGAGTTATTAAGGGATGACATGATTTTATATTTTTTATAAATGTATTCACAATCATTTGAATAGGATTTTACATGGAAAATAGGATTCCATTACAAATCAAAGGGGAGAATAGGTTTTTGTTAAATACACACAATCCATTTCTCTTTTTATCCCACAAAAGCATGTAGAAGTCTCATATCTTTTAGCATCACCTAAGGGTAGTACACCATTGTACCATGCATGACTAATGTTAAGAGGTTATTATGTATTGAGTTATGTCATATCCCTAATTATTATAATATCATACTCCTAGTTGAGAGATATTCATTGAAGAATAGTAAGTGAAGTATGTATATAATTTTACTCTTTATCTTTAATCTTTTCTTTTCATTGTTGTACATGAGTTTTATACTTTATGATATGAAATCATAAGTAGTCCTAGTTCCATAAGACAAACGAGAAAAAATCTTTATCATTTGAGAAACACTAACACAAAATAAGGCTAAATAAAAGATAAAAAAAGGAGATTCTGGAAGATGAGGGGTTTTCTAAAAAAATAAAGACATGTATAGGTTCTACTAGTGTTAGAGTGGTCACACGTAAGAAAAGATATTTTCTAGAGATGAAATAGAATAACCTCTCCACCATCATAAACATCTCACCTCTCAAGATTTGTAATTGGTTCCAGTTCTCATGCTTAAGATTAACTATCAAGGTATGTACCCCTACTAACTTTTATATATAGAAAAGCAAAAAGATGCAATTACGATCCATCTTGAATTTAACTTTTATGTGATTAGAGCAAACAACATAAATATTGTGGACATATTTGTGTAGATTTCATAGTTCCAAGAAGACTTAATTGTTAAGATGTAAAAATAACCTTTTTGATCATCTAGGTTTATTACAAATATGTTTTTCCATATAAGTATCACTTGTGTTAAATAATGTCATTTTTTTTTTTACCTTTTTATATTCTTGTTTAGTATTTTATTGTATGTTTTTTCATAGCTCTTTTAATTATAAATGTTAGTTGATAGGTGATAGAAAGTTGAACGAATCAAATAACTTGTTTTTTGAGCACGACATACGAACATTACACAAGACTTAAGGCCTTAAAGGAAACACAAACACATATGAAAGGAAGGCTTCATGAACTAGAATAGATCTATAACAATATTTTTCAAAAAAGGAATTTATCCTTGATAGATCTTGCAACTATTTAATATGATATCACTTAACTTAGATAAGAGCTTATGGTTTGTCAATGAAATATGCTTAGTGATAATATATTTTCAAATGGTTTAAATGTAACATATATAAGAGACTCTTTCCTTCTATATATGGCATGAGGAGTTCTTATAATGATACTAGATACTAATATTATTTTAGGATTATAATTCCAAAAAAGTAATGTTACATTTAAAAAGAGTTATCAATAATTAGTTATATTTTCAATAAAAAAAAGATTCCTTGTTACCTTTTAGAAGAATAACAAAAATAATATTTAAGTTGTAAAAATAATAAATAAACATCATTTGTTGAAGATTTGTTTTAAAATAGAACAAACAATACGTCATCCATTTAGGTAGATAAAAAAAATCCTGTAGCATATTTTCCAGTTACCAGATTAGGGCTTTAGTAATTGAAATCCTAAGAACTCAAATTTCAACTTCTTTTCACCTAAAAACATTATAAGAATCCCAATAACATAAAAAACAAATCGAATTGAATAAATAAAACTACCTTTAAAAATCTTTATTTATGTTTTTCAACATATTTAAAGGCAAAATTATCTTAATTGAACTCTCCTCTCTAATATGAACTCATCAAGCATAAAATCAACTTTTTTTTTATAACCAAAATATGATTGGTGTAACATTTTGTGTTTACTCTCTCTTCATAGAAGCAAAATAAGAACTAAAACATGACAATAAAGTTTATGAATAAATGTAAAAATATAAAATAATAAAGATCAATTTGCAAAAATGAGAACTTTAAAGACTATTTTATTTTATAAAGTTGAAGGTATTATAAATAATTATAATGTCTTAAAGTAACTATAACAATCACTAGTTACTTCAATTTTCAACAAGGACTCTAAAAGATTCAAAAATATTCTTGAACTAGTTTATAATAATGCTCACGATAATGACTTTATTAAAACATAATGTTGGATTAAATTGACTATAAAAATATGTTTGTATATACTCGATATTATTGTACTTGAATCTTTATAATAAGAATTTTATTGTCTTTGTTAAAAAGATAACCCTTACTTGAAAAAACTTGATAATTAATAATTTTGTTTATTAATATATAAAATAGACTTACTAATATACCATCTAACCTATGTATAACCATATTCTTTAATCTTTTTCAGAGCTCTAAAAACCACATAAAAACTATAAAAGTATTGAAATTCAAAAATTATAAATTGATAGAAAATCATCAAATAAAAAATTTAAATCATTAGTTATTCTTCTTTGTCACATTTAACTAAAACCAAAGGTTTCATAACGGTTATAGTAATCCTTACAAAAACAAAAACTATTATTAATAAGAACATTTATTCAAACAAAAATATCCAATAGGTTTTTTTTATCCAATATATCATACGAAAAAATATTGTTTCAATCTCAAACTATGTTTATAGAAGAGATAAGGATAAAATCTTTGATAATTAATCATATAGGTGAAAGGTGAACTTAGAGGAAGGGGTAGAAATGATGATTATACATAGACAAGTCAACCAATTTTATTTTTTTTACATAAAAAAGATAAATAACAATCAATGGCTTAGATCATAAATTTGATTGGATTTAATAAAGTTACTTCATCAAATTACATGATTAAAAAAAAAGGAGCAATAATAGTACATGGACCGAATCAAAAAATAAAAATTCATTATGATGACTTTTTAAATAACACTTTTTAAAAGAAAAAATAATTATAAAGCTTAATTTCTACAAAACCTAACAATAAACATAATTTTGAAAAAAAAAAACATAAAAAAAACAACTAGAATTAACATGCTAAACTTGAAAAAGTTGCAACGCAAACTATTATGCAATAACAATCCTATAAAGAGCATATAAAAAATATGATGCCTAATCCTTAACATTCCAAATATAGAAGTATAAAATTTTAAAAAAAATAATAATAAAGGAGAAGAAGAAAAAAACCCAAGACCTCCAAACCTCGCAAGACATATCATGTTAATTCGAGAACCTAATTCTTAAACTAACTCAATGTTGAAGGACATAACAAAAATAAAAACATGCAATCTAAAACTAATGACCCAAAAAACTTGTTGAACTGCAACTTCAACCAAGGTCCAAGGATACAAGGGAGGTCTTAGTTCTTCCATCCACTACACCACCAAATCATTATCTCCTCTACATTTAAGACAGGTTTCTTTGAAAGGTTTTCATCAAAATTATCATTAACTAATCACACGTGAATGTTTGTTGGTAGACATGAAAGTTAAGCACATTTTAAGGGACAAACCACAAAATGCAAATATGTATATATATAAGCATTACAAATTATAGTTATAAAAAAAAAAAATAACTCATCAATTCTCTATAATGCGATTGACCAACACGCCATTCATATATCCCAACATTCTCTTTCTCTTCCTCTCCAATATCACATCCTTCTTAAATTATCTAATCGTGCTTGTAAATCATCGTCTATCCCACCGTCTTCATGAGTCCCAGTAGATTCTGCTTGGGCAACCTTGTTCTTCGCTGCTGGCACAGAGACAGCAGCTGAGGGTGCATTCACAAGCTGCATGTCAAAAATATAAAAAATGTTACTTTTTGCCATCAACCTTGCTCCATGGATGGCACAGCATTATTGCACCATAAGATAATCTCTTTCCTCTAATAGACAAATTCCATCTATTATGAAGACACAAAGAGCATCGATGAAATGGATATACCTCATTATTAATGCCAATTCCAATTTCATCAAGCACTTGATTCACAAGATCTTCTGTTTCTTCCTCTTCTTCATCCCCTTCCAAAGCATCGTCAATAGCATCTCCCATCACCTCAGATGTCATTTCCATCTTCTCATTCTGTCTCTCAAACTCTTGCATTATTTTCTGCAATGACGGCAAGTTCATTTGCCTATTCATTTGGCCCATGGCCTTCGTGACACCTTTCATGGCCTCCCCCATTGCTTGAGTTGATTTCAATGTCTGAGAAAAACAGTCACTTTTGAATGTCAAATGGTTCCCAAAAGTACTATTAATTAACAAGGGCATGCTTCATTTTATCAGCTGTACATAGATCAATCTTGTACATTGGCAAAAACTATACCTCAAGGAATCGAGTGACCATACCAAACAGCAGATGAACATAACTTGGGGATTTAAAATACGTAATAAATTCCTTCATTTGCAATTAAAGAAAAATCGTAAATTCCCAGTATCCTCCCAAAACCAAAACGCGAGCCCTGAACTTGAATTCACAAACGAAGCCGACACTTTTATTGGTATCTTATGAGTTATCACCGAAATAACAGTATCTTTTGAAAGAAGAAAGACCGACAAAACAGCTTCAAACATAGACTAGAAATACCCCAACTTGAATTGTAAGACATGATCCTATACCTAAAGAGTATAACTTTCACAAGTTGGGATCTGCAATGATGAGCAACATGGATAGATAATAGAGGAAAACATTACATTACCTGAATTCGTAAGGCTACACCCTGGAGTTGCGATTTAAGCTTATAGAATTTTTCAATCTGATGCCGAGTTCGAATCAGGTCTTTTGCCATTACTCTCACAGCCCCCTTTTCGAATAAGTAGAGACCACAAAACCCAATTAATCAGAGCTGAGTATATGGGAAAAAAGAAAATCTTTTTCTCTGTCGACAAACCCACAATATCTCAAGTACAATAATAGTAATAATAGCAATACCATTTGACCTTGTTTGGCATTTTTCTTGATCTCGACAATGAGCTTCTTCTCTTGAGCTTGCAGCGCTTGTCTTTCCCTCTCTATTTCTCTTATTGATTTATCCATCATCCTCTTGTTTTCCCTCAACAGTTCTTCACCATTCACGATCAATTAGTTGATTGATCACGAATTCCAACAAAGTAAAAACTACTCGAGGAGTTTCATTATTTAAGGTACCTACCAGATGGGGTTTTTCTTTTTCCGAAAAGAAAACTCATGATGTCTCTCTGCCTGTACCGTTCAAAGGCGCCTCCTCGCCTGTAAAATATCGGATGCTCTCTTTCTCGGCGTCTTTCAGCGTTTGCTTAGGATTGAAGATCGATATTGTCCAGTTGTCTGTCCAGTTGTATATGTATTCGTGATAGGAAAAGTCAACTGATCAAGGCCTATATTCCTGGGCCATCATCCACTGCATACATTTGGGCTGGGACAAGAAGTCCAAGCCCTGGTTAAAGCCTGTTTCAAAGCTAAAACAAAAGGCCTTCCAAGCCCACCAAGTTTTGTCGTTAATGGATCAAGTGGAGACATCTCGAACCTTAAAACAGGCCCCCAAGAAGCTAGGAAATTGGTAGATGGACATCAAAGGGCGACCCAAGTTATAGCTTGGACTTGGCTTGGCAACCACATATTTCTGTACTCTACGGGGGTTGATACTGAAGTAAATTTTGTGTTTTAAAAAATAAATTTAAGAGAGGTTATAAATTGTAGTGTTTTTAAATCGAATGTTTTAAGAAAGATTTTTCAGTGATATACATATAAAATATTAATTAACTAAATATGAAAATAAAACATAGACCATACCAAAAAACTGAAAACACTCGTTGATTTCACTTTATTTTTTTTATTTCTTAAAATATTTTTTTTTATTTTACCATGTATCTTAATTATTTATTATTTTTATATTTGATAAAAAATAAAATCAGCAATCGTCTTAAATTATTTCAATGAAAATATAAAAATATTTTTTAATATTAGTTTTAAATATTTTGCTTTCAAGAATATTCTGATTATTTTGATGAAAAAAATACATGAGAAAATACTTACTTATTTTATGTTTGTGATTAAGATAATTTTTATTTTGTCTGTGATTGAGTTTGTTTTGAAAAGTTTTTTTCGTTTAGAAATGCATTAAAATGATGTTTTATTTTTTATGTTTTATGAATTATTTCTTATATCAATATATAAAAATAATCTAAAAACATAAAAAAATATTAATTTTTTAAAAAATAAAAAAATATTAATTTTTTAAAAAATAAAAAAATATATTTTTTTCAATAATACTTTTAAAAGAAAATACCAAACATGTTTTTATTGCATTAGCTTTAGATATGAAAATTGGAATCATAGTCGTTTATTTTAGCTGCTTCAATCATGGTTGTCAAAATCACAATTTTGACATAACATGGAAGGAGTTTCGGAAATTCGAATCATAAGATCGGATCGTAAAATCGTACCTAAATTTTTCCGTACAAAAATCATAAAATCACAGCTAAAATCATGTAGGTAGAAAAATCATAAAATCATAAGTAAAATATTTCTGAATACAATACAATATAATTATGGCCATAAAATTTAATTAGTTAAGGTTCATACATGATTCAATATAACTTAAAAATAAATTACAAAATGATTATGTCCATATAATTTCATTAGGTAAAAACTAGTAAATTTAAAATAAATATTTTGCTCATGTGCTATATAAATTAAAATCAGTCTCATGACCGTCATTTTCCTCATTATTTTTAATACATTCATCATAAGCATTACTATTGAAAGGTTTATCAGTACTAATACTGGTACCAACACTGATATTGCTAGTACTAGCTCCAACTCTAACAAATTATTTAGACATCAGGACATGAAAATGATTTAAAAATATCAAAAAAATTTAATTTAAAATAAAAAATAAGAAAAATTATTTTTTTCAAAAATTTTAAGTATAAATTTTAAAGTTAACATTACAGATTTTAAGTATAAATTTTAAGAGAGAGAGACGGGGGCCCTCCGGTTTTAAAATTTTGAAACTTTACAAAAAGAGAGGGGGGCCGATAGGCTTTTAAAATTTTGAAACTTTTGCAGGATAGTAAAATTGTTCCGGTCTGATTTTATCGAGTTTGATCCAGATCAAATTTTTTACTCGAGTTAACAAAGATTGATGAGTTGACTCGTAAAATCATATAATTTTACAAGTTAATTCACGATTTTAATAACCATTACCTCAATATTCTTATTTTAAGCACATTTTCTTCTTCTTTTAATACTTGTTTTTGTCATCTTGGGGCTTGGTCCAAATATACAAGTCCTATAGACGTTGAAAGGTGTCCAATCAACATCAGTTCTGGTGGTCTCAATCGCTTGATATCTCAATTGAAAAAGATATAAAGATTACCTGAATTTTACAGATTCAATGACTAATGCTAGCTGCTACTTTTCACCTTCACTGATTAATTATTTTGTACGGATACGAGTAAAATTTATTTATTAGAAAATATATTTTATTGTATAAGATGAACAATTAAAATTTTAATTATTTTATATTTTTATAATACATATATATATATATTTTAACTTGAATTTAAAATTTACTATGCATATTACAAGTTTTCTAAGTACTTCACTGATTAATTACTGGAGATGAAAATCTCAAAATTAATAGCAAAATTAGGGCAAATTATATAAGTGCCCTGTGTTAACCTTTGATAACAAATGATCGTTGATAGAGAGAAGGGTTTGAAAAATCATTCTTTTTTGATAAATATTTCACCAACCGATGTTTCATAGGCTCCATTTCAGCTTTTGGAATTTAGTTTAATTTTCTTTTTATAACTCTTAATTAGCCTTTTATCCTCTGTCAAGCTTCACCAATCGCCGACCAAATATATAAAGCAGTCCATGCAATGAAGACTCCTGCTTAATTTAAGTCCCTCCAAGATAATGAAATTATTATCTTATAAGCTAAATGGGATCGCACAAATACTGTGCAAATAATACTGTTCATCCATACTGTTTTTACTGTGGATTTGAGAGTGATTTTTTTTTTTACTTTTTTCTTCTTTTTTTTTCTAATAATTTTTTTTCGTTCCTTTCTTTTTTTTTCTAATTATTTTTTTTCATTTTTTTTCGTTCTTTTTTTTTTCTTTTCTCTTTTTTTTTCTAATTATTTTTTTTTCCGTTCCTTTTTTTTTCTAATTATTTTTTTCATTTTTTTTCGTTCCTTTCTTTTTTTCTAATTATTTTTTTTATTATACAAAAAGCTAAAACAAAACACGATTCCACTGTGCAGATTCTACTGTGCACGCAGACTCATGGGCATTCATGTGCACTTTGACCCGGTGCATCGCGGGTGTATGTCCTCCATTTTTTTCATTAATGAACAGTGCATGTTCGAAATTAGCCCCCGATAAAGACAAAAAAAGTCGTCTTTTTCAGGGGCTGGACGGTCATTGACCGGTCCGGCCCGGTCCAACCGGCCGGTTTTTTATTTTTTTAATATTAGATTGAACAGTGTAATGACTCTTTAACCCCCCGAAAAAAAACCGTGCCTGCGGGTGAGGGGTGTTACGGTAATTAGCCAATTTTTTCTTCTTTTTTTTTCCTGACAACTGTTGGCGCGTCGCCGGACGCGCCATGCGTTTCAACGCGCACGCGTTCTTCGGACGGCGCGTGCGGCTTCATACGGCGTCGGAAAACGCCCAACCGGCGTCTAGAATGATTTTCAGGCATGTGCTCTTCCACATGCGGCGGCGCGTGTTGCGTTATGGTGTCCGGAGACGTGTCAATGGTCGTTTGAAATTTCACCCCCAATTTCTCTCTCCTGCCTGCGCCAGATAACGTAAGCAAAGCTATTTTTTATCAAAGTTTATTTCAGTCCCTGAACGTTTTAATTGTTTTTTCAGGCCCTTATTTCTATTAAATAGGTTTTGATTTGTTGCAATTTCGTCCTTCAATTGAAATTGATGAGGTATTGAAGTTCCACTTCGGTCCTCATGCTTTTAATTTTGCGGATTGGGCTGGAATTCTAAATATTTTTGGTATCAAAGTTTGGATTAATTTTAATTTCATCCTTCCATGCAAATTTATTATAAATCCTTAATATTTTAGGTATCAAAACTTTGATTTCTTTCAATTCTATCCTTCTATGCAAGTTAATTATGGATTTCAATTTCATTTCAGTCCCAGTTCTTTTAATTTCCGGTTTTGTTTTGAATTATTTGATTTCAATGTTTGGATTTATTTCGATTCTGTCTATTAAATTAAAGATATTATTGAAAATATATCAAATTAATTATATATTTGTATATTTATGTCAAATTAAAGTATGTCAAACTAATATTATGTTCAAATATTTATTAAATATTATCGCTTAAAAATATATAGAGGGAGAGGAAAAATGACCTAGGATTTTTTTAGTTACAGAAATTCATATCAGTATTCTTAAATACATTTAATATAATAATACGATGAATAAATCTTATAAAAAAAATATTGGCTTCAAGATTAAATTTTGTGTTCTTTTGTTTAAGTTTATTTCTTGAAATAAATTTGCAGTTTTTTACTTTTTAATTATATATTTATGTATTTATGTCAAATTAAAATATGTTAAGCCAATTATATGTTCTAATATTTATTGAATGTCATCGCCTAAGAATATATAGAGAGAAAGAACAAAATAGAAATTAAATATATTATTTAAATTATGTCAAATTAATTATATATTTGTATATTTATGTCAAATTAAAATATGTAAAACTAATTATATGTTTGAATATTTATGGAATATTATCGCCTAAAAATATATTGACAGAGAGGAAAAATGACCTACGGTTTTTTGAATGGTAGAAATTCATATCATGTTTTCTTAAATATATTTAATATAATAATATGATTAATAAATCTTATATAAAAACAAATTTGGCTTCAAAAATTAATTTTGTGCTCTTTTATTTAAGTTTATTTCTGTACAAGGATTTCCAATGTTTTCATTTTTAATATTTTAGATATAATATTATTGGGAAAAAAAACTCAAACAAACAAAATGTTGACAAATTTATCTGCATTATCTACAAGTCAAATTAAAAAATATACAAGTCACTTCCCGTTCCATTAGACTGTTCTTTTTAGACGGCAAATAAATAATTATAGCACACAAAAAATTTAAGTTTATGTTTGAAAAACAAATTATAATATATTTATTTCTAATATGTCTGATATTTATTGAATATTATCGCCTAAAAATATATTGACAGAGAGGAAAAATGACCTAGGATTTTTTGAAGGACAAAAATTCATATCAGTATTCTTAAATATAATTATACTAACTAAATATTAAAATAATAAAATACAATACATATACAAGCAATTAATTTTCTGCGTGGAGAAAAAAAACCCGCCGCATCGCCGATTATTTAGTTAATTATAGATAATAGGAGTAAATATTTTTTCTCAGGTTGCTGGAGTTCAAGTCCCCTCGCCAATCGATAAAATGATTTTTTGACATGTTTTTTTTTTCAGTCATTTTTTCGATAACTGGGTTATCCGAGTCAGCTTATGCGCATCACAATAAATCTCTGAACTTCATTTTTTTTCTTCAATTTTCACTGTTTATTAATATTTGAAAATGTTTTTTCCTCTTCGTTTTTTTCAAGCTTTTTTTTTTATACTCGCGGTGTCCGGGTCAATTTACATGCACCACAATTTTTTCCTCACATATATATATTTTTTATAACCGGGGTAGGTTACACGTGTCACGAATAATCCTTGGACAATTTTTTTTTCAACTTATAATTTGTTTTTTTTAACTAGAATGTCCAAGCTAGCTTACGTGCATCATGACTATTATTTTATAGATAGCCAAAGAAGATCGCAATTTCAAACAATTTTTTTTTCAACTTATAATTTGTTTTTTTTAACTAGAATGTCCAAGTTAGCTTACGTGCATCATGACTATTATTTTATAGATAGCCAAAGAAGATCGCAATTTCAAACAGTAATAAACAGTGATTTGAAATGTGGTTTTCATTTTTCATTACTATTTAAAAAAATTAATTGAACTATGATTCTGATGAGATATGACATGAGTGTTTGGTAATGCGTTTGAAAATCGTTTTTGAACAAATTTTTATTTTTTTCAATTTTAAATTAAATAAATTGTTTCTAGATGATTTTGATTTGCTAATGTCAAAAATAAATTTTTAAAAATAAAAAAAATTACAACACGTTAAATATCAATTATTTTTCTACATAGAAAAAAGCCCAGCGCAACGCGCGGGCAAATCAACTCGTAAAATATACTAAAAGAGCTCAGTGTTTCACTGTAGCTTGTGAGTATAACACTGTGGATTGTAATAGTGTATTTTTAGGTCGGTTTGGTTTTCGGTTCGGTCGGTTTGGTCAGTTTTCCGGTTTCTTAATTTTTTTTATCATTATTTGTACAGTTAAATAACATTTTTAGCCCTCAAAGAAGAAAAAAATTAGCTCTTAAATTTTATTTTGTATTTATGATCATTTGAAAATTGATATTTATGTTTTTTTTCTTCCTTTGCTCTTGAATTTTTTTCACCTAATAATTTATATTTATTTTATTTTATTTTGTTGTCTGATCTTTTGTTAATGTTTTTAGGATTTTTTAGTCTTTCATTTATTTTTTGTTTCTTTTATTATTAACACAACAACAACAACAACAAGAATAATAATAATAATTTAATTGTTTTTCTTGCTTACTCTTTTGTTAATGTTTTTTAGTTTTTTTTCTAGGGATAATAATAATAATAATAATAATAATAATAATAATAATAATTTAATTGTTTTTCTTGCTTACTCTTTTGTTAATGTTTTTTAGTTTTTTTTCTAGGGATAATTTGATAATTTTTATTATTTTGACAGTAATAACAATGATAATTTTTATTTTTATTTTATTTTTTTGTTTGATCTTTTGTTAAATTTTTTAGGATTTTATTAGTCTTTCATTTATTTTTGTTTCTTCCATGATGATGATGATGATGATGATGATGATGATAATTTAATTGTTTTCTTGCTTACTCTTTTGTTAATGTTTTTAGTTTTTTTTCTAGGGATAATTTAATAATTTTTATTGTTTTGATAGTAATTGCAATGATAATTTCAGATGTTAAGACTTCGATGTTGCTATTGTTATAATAGGGTGTGTTGATCTATTTTGTTATATTAAAGTTTGCATATATTTTAATTTTGATCCGGCAAATCCTATAAAAATTGTTTGCTCAACCCGCAACGTAGGGCGGATAATTTTTTTTTTAATTTTCAAGTTAAATGATTTTTTTCAGCTAATAATGTTTTTTTTTATCATCTATTATATTTTTTTATTTTATCTTTTATTAAAAATTTTATGCTTTTTTTAGTCTTTGATTTAATTTTTCTTTTTTCATTATTATTTTATTAGCACAATAATAATATTAAAAATAATAATAATTTTAGTTTTTGTTCTTATTTGTTTTTTTGTTAATTTTTTTGTAGTTTTTTCTCGGGGTAATTTAATAATTTTTATTATTTTAGCAGTGATATTGATGATAATTTTAGATGTTAAGACTTCGATGTTACTGTTGTTATAATAAAGTATGTTGATCTGTTTTATTATATCAAACTTTACATGTATAAATATTCTATTTTAATCTCAACAGTTATAAAAATTGTTTGCTCGACCCGCAACGTAGTGCAAACTGACAACATCATGAAGGTTGATGTAAATGTTGAAAAAAAAATTATGTTGTCCCATATTTTTGTGTTGAAAATCTTTCGAGGCAATTACCTATTTTTATCTCTTTGATGTTAAAGCTTCGATATTGTTGTTGTGGTAGTGTGTATTAATGTGTTGTTTCATATCAAACTTTGCATGTGTAGATATTATATTTTATTTTTAAATTAGTAAAATCTATAAATTGCTTCAAATTCAACAATTATAAAAATTGTATTGTGCCCGTAACATATTGCGGGCAATCTAACTAGTTGATATACTAAACATCGTTGCGGTTGCTATTTTAAGCAACATTTTGCATAATATTTAGGTTGTCCTTTCCGATTTTGTCAAAATACAAGTCATATAGTCTATAGTCTATCCCCATAAAGACATCACCGACGGAGGCGGAGGTGGAGGGAGTGTCATAAATAGTTTCGATAACAAATTTCTTTTGCTTTCATTTTGCAACAGGTATAAAAAACATTTCGACTACATTGTTTTTAGTTTTTTGTCGTCCACGTCCAACCAATATCATAACAAAGTGAGGTTTTTCTTATTCATTTGTTAACCAAGACATCAAGACATGTGTTTAAATACAAGAGTTTCTAGTAACGGGATCCTGCAAGTTAGGGATTATGCTAAACTACTGCCTAAGACTAAGGGATTACAAATGAGCTGATGCCTAAGATTAAGGAATTAAAATTTGAATACAATTTGAATAAAAGTAAATCAGAGTGATTCCAGGTGATACATTAACAGACCCCCTCAAAATGGAGGTCGTGTAAGAACTCCAATATTGACATTAAGATCAAGAAATCGAGCACGTGGTAGAGGTTTGGTAAGTGCATCAGCTAACTGGTCTGCCGAGGATATATGAGATACATGAAGTTTGCCGTTTTGGACTTTATCCCGAATGAAGTGGAAGTCAATGGCGACATGTTTCATCCAAGAGTGAAACACAGGGTTGGAGCATAGTTGAGTTATACTGACATTGTCACAGTAGATGACTAGGTAGTGAGGTAGTGAGATGTTAAGATCAGTGAGGACATAAGTGAGCCAATTGAGTTCTGCTGCATTGTTGGCTACTGCTCTGTATTCGGCTTCAGTGGACGATCTTGCTACAACGTGCTATTTCTTATAGTTCCATGATACAGGATTACGACCAAGATAAACAATGTATGCACTGGTAGACATGAAGTTATCTTTGTCGCCTGCCCAATCAACATCTGAATATGCAGATAGTGAAGTTGAGGCAGTACCATGAAGATGGTCAGAGAAGGCATGTAGGTGGAGGGGAGAGTGATGATATAAATGGAGTCCATCATTGATAGTGCCACTAAGATAGCGAAGTAGATGTTTAATAAACATCCAATGATCAGTGGTAGGTTGATGCATATATTATGATAGCTTGTTTATAGCAAATGCAAGGTCAGGTCTAGTTAGAAAGAGATATTGGAGGCTTTCGACAATCGTCCAAAACTTTGTGGGGTCAGGCAATGGTGTTCCAGAATGTAATACAAAAGTGGGGTTGGTAGGGAGAGGAGTGCACGGGTTTGACTTGAGTCATTTTTGTTGTCGCTAGAAGGTGAAGAATGTACCTCCGTTGAGAAAGTAGGATGCCATGCTTGTTATGAATAACTTCCACACCCAAGAAATAGGACAACTGACTAAGATCTTTAAAGGAGAATCTAAGAGAAAGATGCGTAATAAAGGAAGTAACCAAGTTGGTGTTGTCTCTAGTGATGATAAGGTCATATACATAAACAAGGAAATAGATGACATGTCTAGTAATTTTGAGTATGAACAAGGACAAGTCAGCATGAGAATTTTTGAACCCTGTTTGAAGAAGGAAACACCTAAGTTCCTGATACCAGCCCCGTGGTGCTTGCTTAAGGCCATAGATAGCCTTGCGTAGTTTGCAGACATGCAATGGACGATCTTGATAATTGAAGCCCAGTGGTTGTTACATGAAGACCGTGTCATCTAGGTGGATTTGAAGATATGCATTGTTGACATCGAGTTGTCTAAGCATCCAGTTCCACGAGATAACAAGGCCGAGTACAACTCGTATGGTGGTTGATTTAACCATTGGACTGAAGGTGTCGAGGAAGTCCACTCCGGGTCGTTGATCGAATGCTTTGCTACCAGCCATGCTTTGAACCTGTTTACAGAGCCATTAGAGTTATGTTTAATTCAAAAAATCTACTTTCAACCTATTACGTTCTGATTGTCAGCAGGTGGTACAAGATCCCAAGTGCCATTGCTAACTAAGGCGTCATACTCAGTAAACATGGCTTTGCGCCGGTGAGTGAGTGCTTGGGAAACTATCGTAGGTTCTGTATTATTCAGTGATGATAGCTGAATGAGGAGATTAAGCTTTTGAACTAGTTTACATATATTATTTTTGACCCTTGTAGTCATGGGATGAGTAGAAGCAGCATTAGTACCACTCGGTGGGATATAATCTAGTGAGGAAGAGACAGGAAGTGTAGGCTGGATCACTGGTGGTGATGAATTGTGTGTAGCTGATTGGTGAGTGGTTTGAGAAATAACATAAGGTGAAAGTGCTGAGATTGTATCGGGTATGATGACAAGTATTAAAGGCGCACATGGGTGCTGCTGAGGGAGGATCGTGTCAGATGGGGTTTGAGTGACCGATTGATGGTTGGGAGATAATACGTGAAGCACAGGTGGACTGAGTATGACGCCTTAGTCTGCAATAAATATAGTTGACCTGTTCCTTAGAGAGGTCATTCGGCTACATGGTCTCCCTGGGAGCATTGTATCCGATCGAGATGTTAAGTTTTTGAGTTACTTTTGGAAGGTTTTGTGGGGTAAGTTAGGAACTAAACTTTTATATTCTACTACTTGTCATCCACAAACAGATGACCAAACTGAAGTTGTTAACCGAACTTTGATTCAATTGTTAAGGGCTATCATTCAAAAGAACTGTAAAAATTGGGAAGATTATTTGCCATTCATTGAATTTGCATATAATCGTAGTGTGCATTCTACTAATGATCATTCCCCATTTGAGATTGTTTATGGTTTTAACCCTTTGACACCATTAGATTTGATTCCATTGCCTGTTGATGAAAGAGTTAGTTTTGATTGTAATCAAAAAGCACAGGTGGTGAAAGACCTCCATGCAAAGATTCGACAACAAATAGAAAAGAAGAATGAACAATACACAAACAAAGCCAATAGGGGACAAAAATTAGTGAGATTTGAAGCAGGTGATTGGGTTTAGGTGCATATGAGGAAGGAAAGGTTTCCTGAACAAAGAAGATCAAAGTTGATGCCTCGAGGAGATGGTCCTTATCAGATCATAGAAAGGATTAATGATAATGCCTACAAAGTGGATCTACCAAGTAAGTATGGTGTAAGTGCTACATTCAATGTTTCTGATCTTTCTTCGTTTGATGTAGGTGATGATTCGAAGTCGAATCCTTTTGAGGAGTGAGGGGATGATGCGATCCAACCATCAAAGGATCCATTAGAGGTTCCAGTTGGTCCAATTACTAGGCTTAGGGCTAAGAAGTTCAAAGAAGCTTTCAATGGACTTCTTCAAGATACATGGGCTAAGGTGAACTTCAAGAGGATTTATAATAATAAAGAGCAAGCCTTGATTAATCTCATTCATGTTCAAGAAGGGTTGTTGGTGGAACCAAGACAATTACACAAGGATTGGGAGAAGAAGACTAGATTTAGACAGTTTGACCTTCGGTTACTCTTTTAGTCATAACTAGAGCTACAGATCGAATTTTGATGTTATTATAGTTGGGATGGAAACTATACTTCAATAACTTTCCAACGGTATATGGAACGCCTTCTAATTCATTAAGACGAGAGAGAACCATCCATTTTAGATTGGGCTAGTTTTAGCTTGGGTTGATTATTATTTATTTTGGGCTTTTGTGAGACCCATTAGGAAAACTAGGGTTTTGGCTTGGAGTATAAATACTCTTTAGGAATAATGTTTGGGAATTTTTTGAACAATATTTTCCAGCATTGTAGCCATCTTTGGTTGCTTCATCTTGGTTCTTGATTGAACTTTCAACTCTTCAAAGAATTGACCATTATTTGTTGTGAATTTATACTTCCTTTGCTCGTCTCCAGGTGTAGGCGTTGTGATCAAGTTGGTTTATAGTCTTGTTGCCTTGGAGCAAGTCTTCATTGTGATAAGCTCATTAAATTCTCAACAAACTTGGGTTAGATTGATCTTGGGGTCGCAAATACCATTAAATTTCGCTAGGGTTCGCATCAGAGTTGCCATCTTGTAGCCCCTCCGCGAGAGCGCGGCGTCTCGGCGACCCTCCTCGTGAGCGGGGAATTCATGTCAGGGTTTTATCTTTATTTTGTGAAAAACGGAGTTGTCACCTAGTATTATTATAAAATATACTAAAAGAGCTCAGGAAAACATTGTAGCTTGTGAGTGAAAACAGTGTGGATTTCAACAGTGTTTTTTTTTGAACAGTAAATATACTATTTATATATTATTTCATAGAAAGAGATAAAGAAAGAGCTGTAGCCTATTGCCAAAGACAAAAACCTCTCAAGAGAGAGGAGGCGTCAGGCAGTGGTTCGACCCCTTCCTGGTGCATTGTATTTTTCACAAATCTTGCTTTTTTTTTTTTATAGTTATGTTTTTTTTTCATTTTTATTTATTTTGATTGTTTTTTTTTAATTTGATGTTTTTTATTTATTTCGTTTTTTTTAACTTTTTTTTTAAAAAACAATTTATTGACATTTTTTTTCTTTGATTGAATTTTTTCCAATTATTAACTCAATAAGAATAATAATATTAGTTTTTTTTCTTGCTTTCTTTTTTTATGTTTTTTATTTTTTTTCATCGTAATAATTTAATAATTTTTATTGTTTTAGTTGTAATGGTAATAATATTCTTAGATTTTAAGACTTCGATGTTTTCATTTCGGCCCTTATACTTTTAATTTTGGATTTTAATCTCTTTATATTTAATGTTCATTTCAGCCCTATTACTTTTAATTTTTCATTTTAATCCCTTTATTTATTTTAATTTTAATTTCAAGAATAATCCTTACTTTTGTCCATATATATATATATATATATATATATATATATATATATATATATATATAAGTGTGCTTAGCTTTGATTTTTAATTTTTTTTTCATATTTGTTGGGCTGGTATATTTTTTTTTTTAAAAAATAGTTCTAAAATTTTATTTTATATCTACGATCATTTGGAAATTGATATTTGTATTTTTTTTTGTTATTTCTTTTAGTTTTTTTCCTTTTTCCTTTTTTATTTTTACGTCATATGACTTTTTTTACCTGATAATTTTTATTTTATTTTTTTGTTTGATCTTTTGTTAAAGTTTTTATGATTTTTTTAGTCTTTTATTTTTTTCATTATTAGCATAATAATAATAATAATAATAATAATAATAATAATAATAATAATAATAATAATAATTTAATGTTTTTCTCTTACTTACTCTTTTGTTAATGTTTTTTAGGTTTTTTTTTTCTCTCGGGATAATTTGATAATTTTTATTCTTTTAATAGTTATACAAACTTTTTACTCAGCCCGCAATGTAGTGTAATATTTTTTTTTTTTATAAATTTTCAGGTTAAATAATTTTTTTTCAAGTCAATAATTTTTATTGTTTTTTTCATTTATTTTATTTTTTCATTTGCTCTTTTGTTAATATTTTTAGGGTTTTTTTAAGCCTTTGATTTAATTTTGTTTTCTTCCCGTTATTAAAACAATAATAATATAAATATTAAGAATAATAATAGTAATTTTAGGTTTTTGTTCTTACGTGCTTTTTTATTATTTGTTTTGGTTTTTCTCTGAGATTTGTTAAATATTGTTTATTGTTTTGACAGTGATAGTGGTGATAATTTAAGAAGTTAAGACTTTGATTTACTATTATTATAATAAAGGATGTTGATCTTTTTCATTATATCAAATTTTACATACTGGATATTATATTTTAATCTCAACAGTTGTGAAGATTATTTGTTTTGTCCGCACTATGCCCGCAACGTAGTGCAGGAAATCCAGCTAGTGGTTACTAAACCTAAACTGGTCTTGTACAACGGATTTGTTGCGTAAAGAGAAAGTTTTAGCATCCCTAGTATGCCCTATCTAAGGTAAGCTGATTGGTGTTTTGGTTTGCCTTATGATTGTTATAGTATTAGTGTTATCTCATTTTTCCTAGGATAAGTTCGCAAGGAAAGGGACACAAATTTACAACTTATGCATTGAGAATAGAAATCTAAAGAGATTCAATGAGTTTAAAAACTCATTTTTCCCTTTAGTATTTCAAGTGTTCATGACTCGTAAATTGCAAGGAAAAGAAACAAAAAAAATAGAAATATAAGGAAATTCAAAGCGCTTTAAAAACCTATTTTTGCCTTAATATTTCATACTTTTACGGCTCGTAAACCATGGAGTCAAAGATTAAAATGTCCCTAATTATAATCAGAGCTTCTTTCAAAGATGTGTTAACTAAATAATAATGACTTATTATTCCTGGAAAACTATTTTGGATATTTACCTCTTTGGGGTTTCTTTATCCAAATATTAACGGTGAATAACAACGAATTATCCCCGCTAATGTTTTTGATATTAACCCCTTTAGAATTTCTCTACCCAAATATTAACAGTGAATAATATACATCCCCAAAAATAAGATTTTGATATTTTTGGAATATTGGCCAATACCCTTTGAATTTGAAAAATCCAAAAAAAATGCAAGATAACAATTTTTGTATTTACAAAATCCATAGTAAAACACATTTTTCTTTAAACTCTGAATATTTGTTTCTTTATAAAAGAATATTCAAGATATGTTAGTGTATTGTCCGTATGCATGAAAACAGTTTATATATATATATATATATTCCTCATCGTGTCGAAAAATTCATGAAGCGGAGATATCTAGCGATTCTGATATCCAAATTGGGCTATTCAAAACTCCAAATTCATGTACTAATGTAGTAATACAACTTGCATGAAGAACACAAAGTGAGATAAAATCAGTTTGATGGACAAAATCGACCCACAATCTGCTTGGTCAACATTGTTCCGCAGGACTTGGGATTTTTCTGCTTTTAGACCAGACATTCTAACGCAAATATCTTGTGATTTTGATATCCAAATCAAGAAATTAAAAATCCTAAATTCATCTAAACATGCAGTATTACAACTTTAATGAAGGACCTGAAGTGAGAAAAAATTGTTTTGATGGGAGAAAATCGACCCGCGAAGTGTTTGGTAATAACTGTTTTGAAGGGATTTTTGCAGCAGCGGCAAAATAATTTTTTTAGTGCAAATTCTGAGAGATTTATCCAACCTTAAAATTATGGGAAAAAAATCATGCTAATAAAGCAAATGTTGTTGGTTCTGCGGAAAAAAAATATAGCCCCTCACGATAGTCGAGCAACAAAAATATTGTGACGTTTCTTGAACCAACCCCTCCCTCTTTTTCAACGAGACTAATTAACTTTTCACCAATTTTAAAATTGGTCTATATATATCATGATAAATCCTTGAAACATTAAATTTGGTTTCCCAAATAAAACCCTCACATCTCGGGTCAGAATCATTCTTGCAACAAGATTTTTTTCTTTTATACTAGACATTAAAATAGAGATATATTACCATTCTGATATCCAAATCAGTCCATTCATAACCCCAAAATCATCTACTCATGTAGTACTACAACTTTGATGAAGAGAACAAAGTGATACAAAATCGTTTTGATGGACAAAATCAACCTGCAATCTATTTGGTCATAAGTGTTTCAAAGAAAGGGTTTTTTTGCTTTTACACCAAAAATTCTAACACAAATATCTTGAGATTCAGATATCCAAAACAGGTGATTCAAAAACTCAAATTCATCTACACATGTAGGATTGCAAGTTTCATGCAGGACTCCAAGTGAGAAAAAATCGTTTTGATGGAGACAATCTACCCACAATTTGCTTGGTCAAAAATATTTTTTAGGAAAAGGATTTTGGCGCCAGCTACAAAATCAATTTTTAGTGCAAATTATGATGGATTTATCCATCCTTAAACCTAGATAAAGAGAGAATTCCTAATTGATCTAAGAATCTTGATGATTTTGGCAGCAAAGGAGGAGGATAAGAAAAAAAAAAGGAACAAAGACAGGGTTCGAAAAAACATTTTTATTCTCTACTTTTGTGCATCGTCTAGTAACCTTGTGCTAAATTCTTGCATTTGGTTCCAGAGGGGTGTACGCCATTTTCAGTACGTGAGGTCTAAAAATGAATAACAACAAGTATATTCTAAATTATTCATTAATTAGGTACAATTCATATTGTATACTTGACCTAACTTCGCAATAATTCATTGATCCTAATGAAGTCATATATATTATTATTATTATTATTTAACTTAAAAATAACACAAATTGATTGTTTAATTTTGAATATATGCTATTATATTGTTATATAGAAGATAATTCATTTGCTTGCAAGTAAAAAACCTTAAAAAAAATACCAGCGTTAAATAAACACTTAAATAATTTGAAAGATTGTTTATGGCTAAACATTGCTAAAAAGTATGAGAATATTCCATGATTTAGTTAGTATCTGTTTGAGAGTATGGTTGAGGTTGTTTTTCAAAATAATTTTTGTTTAGAAAAGTGTGAGAATGATATTTTTTATTTCTCAAAAAATATTTTTGGCATAAGCACATCAAAATTATTTAAAAAAACACCAAAAAAACTTAATTCAAAGTAAAAAATAAATAAATAAAATTTTAATTGTTTTCAAGAGCACTTTTGAAATGTAATGAGAAACTATCATTTAATCTAATCGCAAAGACTAAGATTACAAGATTGTATGAAAACGTATTAATTCCAAGGTCGAATAAATCACTGATACGAAAATGCCAATTTAGTTATACAAAAAACCAAGATAATAATAATAATAATATTAAAAAAGGATAATAAATAATAACGATCTCCACTGTGGTTTCAAGAAATATACATTCGTCCTGTATGAAAATTATAGTCTGAAAAAGATTATGGCAAAGACAATAATTGTCAACGATGATGGTAGGTGGTCTTACACCCATTGATCCATCATTATTGTCTAGCATCCCACTTCACCAACCGTATGATTTCTTTGATAATCAACCAGCTACGAGAACCCATTAAGGGTAGTCTGGACTCTGGAGCGCTTCTGTACAGCGTAGCTCTATAAGGGAAATCACGTAAATCAGCCATGATTTCCTCTATTACAATCAGCCATGATTTCCTCTGTTAATATCCCTCTGATTCTGTATTTATATTCATTAATGTGTATTGATATTATTTCCTTTAATACTGCTGCCATTGTAATAAATATACAGACGAGATGTAATACAATATTCATCCTTCAAAAACCCCAAATCATTGTGTAAATCTTTTATGGTATCAAAGCGTTCTTCTCCTACGAGAACAGAAGCATCCAACGCCATGTCATCTACTGAAAACTCATTAGTAGCAAATTCTGCATCAACTCTTTCTCTTATCACCGTAAACACTTCCAGTCAATTACCCTACAAACTCACATCGTCAAACTATCCCTCCTGGCATGCAACCTTTCTCACCATTCTCATCGGTTATGATCTGATGAAATATCTGGATGGCACCTTCCCGTGTCCTCCTTCACCTGCTGTGGATTCTTCAACATCTGCTATAGCATTTTATATGCACTGGTGCCGACAGGATTAGTTGCTACTAAATGCTATATTTGCTTTTGTTTCTGAAGCAGTTATGCCCCTTATAGCCATGAACAATACAGGTCGTGATGCCTGGCAGCATCTCTCATGCTTGTTTGCTAGCAAATCAAGGGCACGAATTATGCAGTTAAAGGAAGATCTCACCCTTATTCAAAGGGGTACCCGCTCAGTGTCTGAGTTCCTTCATGCAGTGAAAGCACTTGCAGATGAACTCTCATTGATTGATGCACCAGTTTCAGATGATGACTTGACAATATATGTGTTGAATGGTCTTGGCATGGAATTTAGAGATATGGTAGCACTTATTCGTACAAGAGAAACTGCCCTCTCCTTTGCAGAATTACATGATCTATTAATTGGTCATAAACACTACATCAAACACATGGATGGCCATTCTTCCCCATTGGTTATTACTGCCAATTCCTCACAAAGGAAGTCTTTCAACCAAAGATTCAAAAACAACAAAAATCATCCCAAACAGAATCCCAACAACAGACCTCACCCTCAGAAGTCTTCTGTTGTATGTCAATTCTGTGACAAGCCTGGACACACTACCAAGCAGTGTTTTAAAATGCAGTCTCGACCTGTTGCCAACTGCACTACTTCGGCTTCATTCAACAGCAAATGGCTCCTTGATTCCGCTACTTCACACAACATTACATCTGATTTGGCCAATCTCTCAATTCACTCAGAATATGATGGACAAGATGAGGTTATTCTTGGAAACGGTACAGGTTTGCAAGTTGCCAACATTGGCTCTAGCTCAATCTCTTCCCCCTCTCGGTCCCTTGATTTAAAAGAAACACTGCATGTGCCATCTATTCACACAAATTTGATATTTGTTCACAAGTTCACTCTTAACAATAATGTTACTGTTGAGTTTCATCCATATTTTTATCTTGTGAAGGATCAGATGACGAAAACCGTGCTCATGCGTGGCAGGTGTGAAGGTGGTGTTTATCCCATGGATCTACTCTCCTCCTTCCCACAAATTCATACTGTTATGTTGGTTGGAACTCGTGCTTCCTTTGATCGTTGGCATCATCGGTTGGGTCACCCCACCCCAAAGCTTCTATCATCACTTTTGAATTCCTTTAATTTACCTTTGTCCTCCCCAAAATCTCAATTGTCATGTATTTCCTGCAAGTGCAATAAATCATAAAAATTACCCTTTAGTGTCACTTCCCTCAAGAGCCATGCTCCACTGGAATATATATATATATATATATATGCAGATGTTTGGAGACCATCCCCGGTTCCTTCCATTGATGGCTACCGTTATTATATTCTTCTTGTTGATCATTTCACCAAGTATTGCTGGTTCTACCCCATGAAAAATAAATCAAATGTGTCCACCATTTTTGTGCAATTCACCTCTATGGTTGAAAATCAATTTTCTGTCAAGATTAAAAACTTTTACTCTGACAACGGGGGGGAATTCATCGCACTTCGATCCTTTCTAGCTGATCATGGCATCGGCCATTTCACCACTTCGCCACATACTCCTCAGCAAAATGGTACTATGGAGCGTCGTCATCGCAGTATTGTTGACATGGGTATGACTCTTTTACATCATGCATCTGTGCCTTCAAATTACTGTACATATGCATTATCCACAGCAGTCTATCTTCTTAATCGTCTACCTTCCCTTTTACTTTCAAATCGAAGTCCCTTTGAAGCATTATTTAAACGCACTCCTTACTATCACAAGCTGCGCACCTTTGGTTGCCAGTGCTACCCTTGGCTTGTTCCTTATCGCACACGTAAGCTTCAATCCAAGTCAACACCTTGTGCCTTTCTCGGGTATTCCCTTACTCAACATGCCTTCAAATGTCTTGATCTACACACGGGTAAACTCTATCACTCTCGTCACGTTATATTTGATGAAAATCTTTCCATTCACCAAAACATCTCCATCTGTTCCACTGCCTGCTGCTACATCGTGCCTAGTCTCTCTTCCTTCTTCTCTAGTTCCTCCAGTAACCATTGATGAACACACCACCACACCTGCTCTGCCTGCAGTCACAGCTCCTGTTATTCTGTCACCTTCACCAGGTATGTCCTCTCCTATTCCCACTAGTAATTCTGATTCAAAAATTGCTTTACCTATAGCACCTGCTCCTCCTACTAGAACTCATCCCATGGTTACCAGGGCCCAGAATAATATTTTTTGTCCTAAGAAAATTTCTGCTACTACTAAACATCCTCTTGCAGCTCCCTTGGTACCCACTTGTGCTTCACGGGCTTTAAAAGATCCACGTTGGCACAAGGCAATGGCAGATGAATTCACAGCATTAACTTCACATGGAACATGGAAGCTGGTTCCCAAATCCACAACCTCCAATATCATTGGTTGCAAGTGGGTTTTTCAGATTAAGAGACATCCTGATGGTATAGTGGATCGGTTTAAGGCGCGCCTTGTTGCTAAAAGCTTCAATCAGCGTCCTGGTGTTGATTACACCGCGACTTTCATCCCAGTTATAAAACCAACCACCATTCGCCTCCTTTTGTCCCTGACTTTGTCCAACTGCTGGCCACTCAAGCAAATTAACGTTAATAATGCCTTTCTCCATGGCAACTTAACTGAGCAGGTTTTTATACAGCAACCAATCGTCTTCCTGGACTCATCCCAGCCTCACCATGTTTACTCTCTTCAGAAATCCATTTACGGCCTCAAACAGGCGCCTAAAGCCTGATTTAATGCATTGTGATTGTGCATCAAAAGTATCATTAAGTCTCTTATTTTACATACGTATTTATTGTTTTTATTTGGGATTTTATAATAATTGATGTGCTTTTTAGTAATGAATTTCTTTTAATGTTTCGACACGTTTTTGGAGCTTAAATGAATTATTTCAGGAAATTTAAAAGTCGAAATTTGGAACAAAGAATTGGAGGAGAAATCTATGGAAAGCTGGAGGGAAGATTGTTACTTTATCTTGGGTCAAAAAGAAGAAAGATTCAGCTAAAAATGAGGAAGAAAATCGGGCACAAAAATCTTCTCCAAGTTGCCGAAATAATAAGTTCTCCAGAACACCTTTCGGAGTTTCAGTCATAACTTTTGACTCCGAGCTCCAAATTATATGTTGTTTAATGTTCTGGAAAGATAACAGAAAGGCCTATAAATATGAGTCTAATAGCCTTCTCCAGAAAACACTTATAAAGAGGGTAAAATTGCAGTCCAAAGTTAGCATCATATCTGTCTTACAATATTTTCCGAGATTGTGTTTTGCTCTTCTTGTTTTAGATTTCAGTTTTATTTTAGTTGTAAAACTTATTATTTCAGTTTGATTCAAGTTATTTCATGTTTATTAGAGTGTTCTTATATATAATTATGGTTGGCTAATCTCTTTCTTAGATCCAAATCAAGGATGATGGTGATTGAGGTGAGTTCTTTAAGATATGAATGAATCCTAATGTCTATCTTCACATTTTCTTCATGAATGTTTTATTATTGCATAGAAATTTTAGAAATCATTAAGGTAATGTTATAATCTTGAATTTTTATGAACAAAACTTAGTTTTGGTATAGAGATTGCTTGATTCAATGTCTTACTTAATATGAAAACACTCGTTTATTCTTAAGCAATAATCAATCTTCATCTTTTTAAACTTCATTGTAATATCTTCCGATCTAATATCACCATCGTTGATATTAGGTTGAGTTATCTTATATATGTTGAAGGATTCACCAATACATCACCATTAAAATTGATTTGGAACCAAGACTTACCTTTTCTTGTCATTTAAAATCTATTTACTCTCTTTCATCTTAGAAAACAAATCCATTAATTATTCTTCTAAGATATTTTTGTTGTTACCTAGCTTAATTTCTAAATCTAGCTCTCTGTGGATATGACCTCGATCTTACCGAGTTAATTGCTACATCGCACACTCATGCACTTGTGAGTTAAAACAACCCGATCATAAATAGCGGTCAAGCAATTTTGGGGCCGTTGCCAGGGAGATAGCAAGCAAAGGTAACAAATTTAGATTTGATTATTGGAAAACAAATATATAAAAAAACTCAAATGGATGGTCTTACTGCCTAAAAAAAAAGTAAAAAAAAAAATGACCTTAGCTTTTTGGATATTGGACTATGGACTGGACTACTAATTGTTTATTTTATTTTATTTTGTTATGCTTTTCATCTAATATTTATTTTTTTAAGTTCTTGGCTGGTATTACCGCCTTTTTATTCATGCTTGTTACAATTATCTTTTAATGTTTATTGTTGTTAATATTGCTTATTAGTTATAGTGTGTATTTCCTAATTTGTTGTATTTTTTTTTCAGCTATTACTTTATCTTTTACGTTTCATTTACTTTTATTTGCAATCTTGTTTTTCTTTCTCCTTTTCTTTCATTATATTCCATCATGGATAATGTTGAAGATATAGAGGGTGAAGGGAGTGTTCAAGGTAATGGATGTCCACAATTCAATGATCAACCTAATTTCCGAACCCTTCGAGAGTATCTTCACCCGGCTAGACAAAGTACACCTTCGTGTATTATATTGCCTCTTAACCAACAAGCTTTCAATTTGAAACCGGGCATGATTCAACTTCTTCCCACATTTCATGGTATGGATTTTGAAAATCCATACATACACATTAAGGAGTTTGAAGAGGTATGCAATACTTTTATTGATAGAACATTCACGGAGGAAACCATTCGGCTTAAATTATTCCCATTCTCTCTAAAGGATAAAGCCAAGCTTTAGCTAAACTCCCTGCGTCCTAGGTCTATAGGTACATGGAGGGAAATGCAAGCTGAATTTTTGAAAAAATACTTCCCCACTCATAGGACAGCAGCCTTACAACGTCAAATGATGAATTTTTCTTGTAGTCCAAATGAGTTATTTCACCAAGCTTGGGAAAAATTTAAAGACTTGTTAAATGCTTGTCCCCACCATGGTTTTGAGATGTGGAGGTTAGTGAGTTTCTTCTATGACTCTCTTACCGCAGATTTTAAAAAGCTAGTGTCAACCATGTGTAATGGTGAGTTTTATGACAAAGAACCAAGTGAAGCCTTTGATTTTTTTGATCAATTGGCTGAAAACACAAAGCAATGGGAAACTTCTCTCCCACTTTAAGTTGAATCTAGAAACACCATTTCTCATTCAAGTGGGAAGTTCCAATTGAAAGAGACTGATGACCTTAATGCTAGATTAGCCTTATTGGCTAGAAAAGTAGAGTCTCTTGAGATTAAAAAGGTGCATGTCATAAGTGAACAACAAGAGGAAAGTTGTGTTGTTTGTGAGGGTAAAGGGCATAGGACAACTGAGTGCGCTACTATTCCAGCTTTCAAGGAGATGTTATATGGCCAAACTTCTGATTCAAGTAATGTTAGAAAGCCATTTTCAAACCAAGCAGGCAATCCCTACTCTGATACTTATAATCCTGGATGGAGGAACCACCCAAATTTTGGACGGAGAAATGAGGGCTCTTTAGTACCTCAAACATTTCAACCTCCACCCCAACCATTTCATTATCCCACACATAACACATACCAACCACCTCATAAGAGATCCCTAGAGGATACTCTTCAACAATTCATGCAAACACAAGGAGGAATCAACAACCAAGTTAACAAATTTCAAGATCAGACCAATAAGACCTTAGATGACATTCGAAGTCAACTAACCAAGTTGACACAATCACTAAGCATTCAAGAGAAGGGAAAAATCCCAGCTCAACCAATGCCAAATCCTAGAGGTCGGATGCATATAAGTGAATCCTCACTGGTGAACCCTCAAACCATGAACAAATCCAAGCCATCACCACCCTTAGAAGTGGAAAGATTATTGACAAAGCTATAGGTTTTCGGATTCCTAAAGGAATTGTGGAGGAGAAATCTGGTTGTCCCACCATTTCATGCATTATTGGAAGTCATAAGATAGACCAAGCTTTGTTGGATTTAGGAGCAAGTGTGAATTTAATACCCTACACTCGTTTACAAACAATTAGGTCTAGGGAGATCAAGCCTCCTCGAATAACCCTTCAATTAGCTAATAGGTCAATCAAGATTCCTCGGGTGTTGTTGAGGATGTTTTGATCCAAGTAGATAAATTCTACTTTCCTGTTGATTTTGTAGTGTTAGACACCTCACCTGTTCAAGGTTCTAATGCTCCCATCCCAGTCATCTTAGGTAGACCTTTCCTAGCTACATCCAATGCTTTAATTAACTGTAGGAATGGGGTGATGAAATTGTCTTTTGGGAATATGACATTGGAGATGAATATTTTCAATATCTCCAAACAAATTGGTGAACATGAGGACATTAGAGAGGTAGATTTGATTCAAACTGTTTGTCAAGAACACTTTGAGAGAGAAGGGATAAAGGATCCATTAGAGAGAACTTTAATTCATGATGAAAGATTTTGTTCTTTGGAATGTGTTGATGAGGAAGTAAGAGAACTCGAGACTTATCTAGATCCAATGCCTATTATGTCAACGGGTCAATGGACTCCATTGTTTGAGCCTTTGATTTCAGCCCAAGTGAAAGTTGAGACATCTCTTGTTCAACCTTATAAGCTAGAAAGGAAGCCTTTACCGAGTGATCTTAAGTATGCATTTGTAGGGGAAGATGAATCATATCCTATTGTGATTTTATCAAAACTTAGCATAGAGCAGAAACAAAAGCTTTTGAGAGTGGTGAGAAAACACAAGAAAGCAATTGGGTGGACAATTACTGACTTGAAAGGAATTAGCCCTCTTTTATGTACACATAGAATCTATCTTGAAAAAGAGGCTAAATCTGTGAGGCAAATGCAAAGACGATTGAACCCAACCATGAAGGAAGTAGTGAGAGGTGAAGTTCTTAAGCTACTTGATGCAGGTATCATTTATCCCATTACAAACTCAAAATGGGTTAGTCCAACCCAAGTTGTCCCTAAAAAATCTGGAGTCACGGTAGTGAAGAATACAAGTAATGAGCTAGTGCCAACTAGAATCCAATCTGGATGGCGTATGTGCATTGATTATCGTAAGTTGAACATGGTGACTAGGAAGGACCATTTTCCTCTTCCATTTTTAGACCAAGTGCTTGAAAGAGTAGCAGGAAGAGCTTTCTATTGTTTTCTTGATGGATACTCAGGTTACAACCAAATTGAGATTTCATTAGAAGACCAAGAAAAAACCACGTTCACTTGTCCTTTTGGTACCTATGCTTATAGAAGAATGCCCTTTGGCTTGTGTAATGCACCAGCCACTTTTCAAAGGTGTATGATGAGTATCTTTAGTGACATGGTGGAAATTTTTTTGGAAGTTTTCATGGATGATTTTTCAGTTTATGGGGATTCTTATGAGTTGTGTCTAATGCATTTAGAAAAAGTTCTTGAAAGGTGTGAGGAGAGCAATCTTGTACTTAATTGGGAGAAGTGTCATTTTATGGTGACACATGGCATTGTCTTAGGTCACATTGTCTCTTTAAAAGGGATAGAGGTAGATAAGTCAAAAGTTGAAGTCATTCAAAATTACCTACCCCAAGATCGTGAAAGATGTGAGATCCTTTTAGGACATCTTGGTTTTTACCGAAGATTCATTCATTCATTCAGTACCATTGCCAAACCATTGTGTAACTTGTTGTCACAAGATGCCCAATTTGATTGGAAATCAAAATGTCAGAAGCTTTTGAAAAGCTAAAAGGGTTGTTGACCACTACACCAATCATGCAAGCTCTCGATTGGTCTTTACCATTTGAACTGATGTGTGATGCTAGTGATTTTGCAATAGGTGCAGCTTTAGGGAAAAGAAAAGATAAGAAACCTCATGTAATTTATTATGCTAGCAAGACTTTGAATGATGCTCAATTGAATTACACTACAACTGAAAAAGAACTCTTAGCTGTGGTATTTGCTTTAGACAAGTTTCGGTCTTATTTGGTTGGATCTCTTGTTATTGTTTTCACTGATCATGCAACATTGAAATACTTGCTCACAAAACAAGATTTCAAGCCACGTTTGATTTGATGGATCCTCCTACTCCAAGAGTTTAACCTTGAAATTCGAGATAAAAAGGGAGTAGAGAATGTAGTGGTGATCATTTATCCTGTCTTTCAAGCTATGAGAACATAGTAGATGAATCTTCAATAAATGAACTCTTTGTTGATGAAAATTTATTTTTGCGGGTAATGTCTCCTACATTGGCTCTCCATGGTATGCTGACATAGCAAATTACCTAGACACAAGTCAGATTCCTTCTCATTGGTCTAAACTTGACAAACATAAATTCTTGCGCATCGTGCGTTCTTTTTTATGGGATGACCCCTACCTATTTAAATACTGCCTCGACCAAATTGTTAGGTCTGTGCATCCTCGATCATGAAATTCGAGTGTCATTAATTTTTGTCATGCATTAGCCTGTGATGGGCATTTCTCTTCCAAGAAAACCACTACCAAGATCTTGCTGTGTGGTTTTTATTGGCCCACCATGTTTAAAGATGTCCATGCTTTCTGTGTTGCATGTGCCTGATGCCAACGCCTAGGTAACCTCACTCGGCGTAACATGATGCCCCTTAACCCCATTCTTGTTTTGGAAATATTTGATTGTTGGGGGATTGATTTCATGGAACCTATTCCAAGTTCATTTGGTTACCAATTCATCCTGGTGGCTGTTGATTATGTGTCTAAATGGGTGGAGGCCATTGCATCTCGAACCAATGACCATCGAGTTGTGGTCAAATTCTTGAAAGAACATATTTTCTCTCATTTTGGCATGCCTAGGGCTATGATTAGTGATGGAGGAAAATATTTTTGTAACAAGCCCGTTGGGACTTTGATGAGAAAATATGGTATGATTCACAAGGTCAGTACCCCTTATCACCCACAGACTAGTGGCCAAGTTGAGTTGGCAAATAGGGAAATCAAGAACATTTTAGAGAAAACAGTCAACCCAAACCATAAAGATTGGTCCTTACGACTAGTCGATGCTTTGTGGGCATATCGCACTGCTTACAAGACCTCTTTAGGAATATCTCCTTATAGGCTAGTTTATGGAAAGCCTTGTCATCTCCCTGTTGAAATTGAGCACCGTGCATATTGGGCCATTTGGCAATTGAATGATAATGAAAATGAGATTGGAAAAAATAGAAAACTTCAATTGGATGAATTAGAGGATTTGAGAAATGATGTATTCGAAAATGCAAAAATTTCAAAACATAAGATGAAAACTTTGCATGATAAACATAAACTTAGAAAATCCTTTCATGTTGCTCAAAAGGTTCTCTTGTATAATTCACGATTACATCTCTTTCCTGGGAAGTTGAGAACAAAATGGATTGGTCCATTTGTGATTAAATCCATCTCTGAGCATGGTGTTGTTGAGGTAGAAAATCATAAGAATGGAAATGTTTTCACAGTAAATGGTCATCGATTGAAACCTTATCTTGAAAACTTTGTGGCTGAAGTTGAGACATTGGATCTTGAAGATCCAATGCCATTGCAGTATCAGAAGTAATGTGTTTTTATTTAATTTAATTTTTTTAATTTTGTTTTTTTTTTCTCTCTCTCTCTCTCTTATTCTTCCAACTCTTATTTACTTGTTCATGCATTAGGGACAATGTATTATTTTAAGTTGGGGGTATGAGGTTTTGTTTATTTTCAAAAAAAATGGTTTGATATTTTCTTTTAGTTGTGATATGCAGGTTAAAAAAAGAAGAAGAAGAAAAAAAAGCTCAAGCAAGAAGTTAGCTCATGTCCAATTCAATCAGACATTCATCCTTGAAAAAAAAAGGGAGTAACAGTTTTCTAATCTTTATTCTTATCTTTTTTTTTTTTTACATTAAGGATAATGTAAAACTTAATTTTGGATATTTGATTGTGTTGAATGCTTGAGATGGCCATGCTTGTTTGAAAGAAAAAAAATGCATTTGTATGTGAGTGAGACTTAATTAGGATCAACATTACATTTTTGGATCCATTATTGTGTTGAACATTGCATGCTTTAATTTGGGATAGATAATATCTTATAAAGCAAGATATAACATATTTTGTTTTTCTTTAAGATTATTGAAGTACATCTTTCCTTAAAAAATTGTGTGAGTTGTGTGATCATGCATAAAAGATGAGTGTGATGCTTTACTTGTGATCATCCCTTTTAATCTAGTCCTAAACAAGGTTTAAGTAAATAGAGTAATAATTAAATAAATAGATGTGTGCAAAGTTCTACCTACTCCAATGTTTTGAGTTGCTCAGTAACTAGGGGTATTCATCACAAATGTTTATCTTTACGTTAAACGGCGACTTGAAATATGAGTATGCAAAGCACTTTAAGTTTGTGACTTTGTGAGTAACCGGTGCATTCATCACAAATGTTTGTATTCACGTCAAAAGGGAAGTGAAAAGAACAAATGATATTCACAAAAAAAGAAAAAAAGAAAATATATATATATATAGATAGATAGATAGATAGTTATTTCTCTAGTTTGCTACCTTGTTTGTAGTGGTAAGAAGGGAAGATTACAAGTCGATTTTTACGTGAATTAATTATGTTGGTTGCATGATAAATACGATTGAATTTGGAATTTTGTATGGATATTTGATTTAGAGAATGTGAGTATGTTTATTTTTCTTTATTCTCTATTGTGTATACACCAAGTTGAAGATACCAATGTTTGCATGATAGGTTCTTCAAGTGTGATGAGTTGAACCTAATTATGGTTATTATTATTTTTATTTCAAAGGTTTTATGTTTTGTTTTGCTTGAGGACTAGCAAAATCTAAGTTGGGGGTGTGATTGTGCATCAAAAGTATTGTTAAGTCTCTTATTTTATATATGTATTTATTGTTTTTATTTGATATTTTATAATAATTGATGTGCGTTTTAGTAATGAATTTCTTTCAATGTTTCGACAAGTTTTTGGAGCTTAAATGAATTATTTCAGGAAATTTAAACGTCGAAATTTGGAACAAAGAATTGGAGGAGAAATCTATGGAAAGCTGGAGGGAAGATCATTACTTTATCTTTGGTCAAAAAGAAGGAAGATTCATCTAAAAATGAGGAAGAAAATCAGGCACAAAAATCTTCTCCAAGTTGCCGAAATAATAAGCTTTCTATAACACCTTTTGGTGTTTCAGTCATAACGTTTGACTCCGAGCTCCATATTATATGTTGTTTAATGT
>CM063588.1:13307867-13331485 GCA_032356905.1 Salix exigua | reverse complement strand
TTGGCTCGGCGGTGGAGGTCCGAGGCTCGTGGGTGTACTCCTGATGAGGTCTCAGGTTCGAATCCGCTCAGGTGCAAACAATTTCTTGGGATCATCGGACTTGGACGAAACTTTTGACTTAACCGTGGTGTACTTGTGGAAAACATGGTTGTCGAGACCTTGTGCACCCTTCGGGATTAGTCAAGCTCAGCGGTCTGGATACTTGTGGTTAGTTTCGGCTTATAAAAAAATGTGTCTATATATATATATTCTGCATTCCCATGCGATCTTGTTCCCTGAATCCCATGAAATGCATTATCACATTTTATTAACTGGTCAACCTCTATGCTAACTTAAAAAGAAAATATAAAAATCCAAGAAAAAACCCTCGAAGAATTTAATACACAAGGCAGCATTATTGCTGTTCACTTCACTGGTTGATGGCATTGTAAGTCAAAGCATCCAATGACTCGCCCGCAATAGTTGACTTTGTAAAATAGGCAATGTTGCTTAGGCAATAATTCTTCACAGGGTGATGGACGGCAAGTCGGTCCGTAGTGTGCGATCTCCATTGATCCCTTCTCTCCTCCCTCCCCGGAAGCTGAAAATCTTTTTCCTTCGATCAAGAGAGGAAATGAAAAATACTTCTAGTTGTTTCAAAAAGAATGCTCCAACGGTCTAAGCTTATTGATAAAGAAGAAGACTTTAATGCTAATTAAATCATACTTAGCTTAATGATAAAGAATACTTGTATTCAAATATGTGTACACAATGTGATGTTTCTTTACGATGTTGGTTGTTTGACATCCGTGAAAATTATTTTTCAAAATATTTTTATTTAAAAATATATCTAAATAATAATTTTTATATCAAAACAGTGTGAACACATAAAATACAATTAAATTTAAATATTTAATTTTCAAAATTTAGCATAATAGTGCTTGTGCTCACTTTAATCAATCCACGGACACTGAAGTTAATGATCATATAAATCTTTAATGATCCTGAAATTTATGAGATTCGAACTAGTGATTTCTAGAGAACAAATCTAGAGTCTAACTAGTAAAGTTACACCCCCACAAGGTTAATATCAACCAACTATCTTGTAAGCATTAAAAATATTTTTTAAAAAATATAATTATTTTTTATTTTAAATTAATTTTTTTTTGGTATTTTTAGATATTTTGATACACTTATATTAAAAATAATTTTTTTAAAATAAAAAAAATATAACCATAAGTAATCGCATTGCTTTTCTTTATAGAAAATGCAAGAAAAAGAAGCGAGGATCTTATGTCACTTCAGTGAGTAGAAACAAAGTGAAGACACACAGTAAACAAAAGTGCTCTAGTAATTACAATTGCAATTAATTTCTTGCGATCTAGTTCATAATTAATAGCTAAATGCCACGTCACAGCTTCCAACCAAGCAGTGGCCCCACATGGAAGAGAGAGTGCTCGCGCGCGTGGCCTTATAAGAGCAGGAGATAGAAAAGAAAGCACAGAAACTCTCCACAAGCAATTCTCAATCATCTCCTCCTACTCTCCTCCTTCATAGGCGTGGCTTTTGGCTTTCATTACTCTCTCTCTCTCTCTACTCTCAGTAAGCCATCGAGCATACAACAATGAATATGTCTGCTTTGTTCGCTTGTCTTTTATATTTCACGTAGTTACAGTCTGTTTTGTCTTCGTTTTCTCTTTCACATAATCATTCTGGATTCCATTATCAGACCCTTTACTTTCATCACCTCTCCCTCCCCCAGCTATCACGATTTGAAGCAGACGACAAAGAGAAAACAATATCATTCAATTTGCTACTATTTCTTGCTTAGCACTGCTGTACCTCAAACAAAATTCTCTATAAAGAGACATAGCATGGATAGATGGGAGAGACCACAAAGATATGATAGGTATAGACACCAGAGGGAGAGCCCATCTTTCTCCTCCACTCTTCTTGATGCTGTCTACCGTTCCATAGATGAATCTGGCAATGGTAAAGGAGAGGAGGAGGAGCTGATTTTCTACAGAGAAACCATGAGAAAGAAACATGAGATCAGTCACGGGTTTAAAGATGAAGAAATGACAGGTTTGAAAAGAGCATGCATGATAGAGAAGTGGATGGAGAAGAAAGTTAGCCATGAGAAGGTTTCCTTCAGGAGAAAATCCATGGCTGATTTCGACAAGAAATCTCGGAAAGATTTAGATTCTGTGCTGTTAAACTCAAGGTCGAGCTCCTCAGAATCTAGCTCTGGTGGTGGTTTTTCATCTTCAGAATCCGAATCAATTTATGGGTTAAACTCATCAACAACTAGTCACACCATGCAGAGGCCTAAGCCTATCAGAACCAGCATTTCTGCTAGACCAGAGAAATGCCAAAGACGTGAAGATCTTCATCCAATCGAAACGTTTCAACATGATGAGAGGAACTACGCACCAAACCAGAAGGCAAAACCTGAAGGCAGTTTTGTCAAAACAAAATCAAAGGCCTTAAAGATTTATGGTGATCTCAAGAAGGTGAAGCAGCCTATATCACCTGGCGGCAGGCTTGCGAGCTTTCTCAACTCTCTTTTCACCACAGGCAACGCTAAGAAGGCCAAGATCACGACGGCGGGTGGAGGTTACGAAGAGAGGAAGTTAAAGTCTGAGCAAGCATCCACATGCTCGTCAGCCTCATCATTTTCAAGGTCTTGCTTGAGCAAAACCCCTTCCTCAAGAGGTGGGAAATTGAGTAGCAACAATGGAGCCAAAAGGTCAGTGAGATTCTATCCTGTCAGTGTGATTGTCGACGAAGATTGTCGGCCTTGTGGGCATAAAAATCTATATGGAAGTGATCATCAAGAGATGAGAAGTACTTTAATGGCAGCTGCAGTAACAACTACTGCAAGAAGCAACGTTCCCACAAGTGATGAAGAGCTTAAGCTGCATGTCATGAACGAAAATCGCCGAATCGAGGAAGCTGCAAGGGATCTGTTAAAGAACTATCAAAAGAAGAAGGGAGAGCAGTTTGATCATATGAGCACTGATCCTTGCAATGGCAATACTCATCAAGTGTGTAGTGAGGAAGAGGAAGACGAATCTGATGATGATATAGCAAGTTGTGCAAGTTCTGATTTGTTTGAATTAGATAATCTTTCTGTTCTTGGAATAGAAAGGTACAGAGAAGAATTGCCCGTGTATGGATCAACTCATCCTTGTACTAATCGAGCCATTGCTAATGGCTTATTCCTGTAACTAAAAAAAAAAAAAAACTTTTTTAATGAATGGTGCGGGGTTTACATCAAGGAATAAGATTTCTCTCCCCCCCCTCCCCCCCCCCCCCCCCTCGCTCTCTCTAGATTTTCAAAGAGAAACTAAGATATATAAAAAAAAATCTCGATTCATCAATTCATATTGTGTACATACAGCATAATTGATGAAGTTAGTGGGGGAGAAGAAGAGGAAGATCGATCCATTTATGGTCTCAAAAGATGGAGACATAGGATCTAATATCTGATTCTTGGAGCCTCTATGTCAACTCTGGCTGCTTGTAAGCATGGTCTTCAAGGTTTTGATCATCCACAATTAGCTAATAGATGCAGCAGCATCCTCACAAGGTTTTATTTTCAAATCAGTCCTTTTATGTGTTTTATTTAGTATATAGTCCTGTTTCATGCATTTGGGATATAGTAGAAGGACTAGTTAAAAAATAAAATATAAATAATATGCCAATATTTTATATGTGACTAAAAACTAAAACAATATCATAGATGTGATAAAATCATGTTAAAAAAGGAATAAAAAACATTTTCAATCAATTTTTCATGAACAATTTGTTATGATAAACATGGATCTTCTTCTTAGCAACTATATCATAGATAAAATGATAATCAACCTCAATATGTTTAGTACAATCATGAAAAATAAAACTCATAAATAAATAAGCGATACCTAAATTATCACATTAAATATAGCTATAAAAACAGAGGTAAGATGATGTTATGAAAGTAAGACATACGTGAATCCTTAAAATTTCAGGAGTACCATTAATTAAAGCCTTGTATTCGACTTTAGTATAAGAATGAACAACATTTATGAGTGATATGTTAACCATGATTAGCTATAGCCTTAAGATTGCACAAGATGCATCTAACAACAGTCAATGAACATCATTAAGAGCATGCATAAACTGATAAATATTATTTTTTACATCATATATATTAGACTCGGTGGAAGTAAGATGCTAGAAAGCACCAATAATTTGTCTCTAAAGTTTAGAATTAGAGCACATAGAACTAAATACCATGACCATATTAGAAGAAGAAGGTAAAAGTATAAAAAAAAGACATACCAATTGCATGAAGAATGTCAAAAGCATACTTCAATTCCCAATAAATAGTTTAAAGAGTTTAAGAGCCTTTTGGGAGGGCGATTATGGTTGCTTTTGAAAGTGTTTTCATTTAGAAATACATCAAAATGATATTTTTTTATTCTTTAAAAATTATTTTGATATCAAGCACATCAAAATGATTTAAAAACATCAAAAAATTCATTTCAAATGAAAAAAACAAACTTTGAGGAAACAATGGTACAACCGCCCTCCTAAACAGACTTCTAAATCAGGAAAGAGATTATTATTTTTACCAAATTCAGGTTATTTTTAGTAAAAAAAAAAAAAAAAAACAGCATACACAAACACTTAGAAAATACACTGTAGAAGACCACAATACTATACAAGATAAATACGTATATAAAGCAATTCCCATACATGATCTTGCTTAAAATACGATCCATAAGTGTAAGATTTGGAGAAAATTACAAACCTGATCGCAAAAGCTAAAGAATAATATGTTACACGATCGATCCAGTATAAAGAACACATCCGAATATTAATTTCTGCTTTACGGCCAATGTTCTAATTATCTAGCTCGGTAGGCCCTCAAAATGATTTCGATGAACATTCTTAGAGCACGTATTCTTATCGAAAACAGTCTGGTGGTGTTGATTAATTAGCTACGAAACCTCTGCTTTCTCTTTAAATATCATTTGAAGCAAGATGGCAAGAGGGACTTAACTGGACCACGAAATCATAACAGTGTGATATGCTAATTAAGTTATCATAATTACACATTTTTAACTAACAATTTGTTTAATTTAAAACAATATTAACTTGGATTCTAGGAGGAAAAGAAAAGGCTATGCCCTACATGGTCAAAAGCGTTGCAGGTTTCAAAATGGCCATAGATTGGAAAATTTTAATTATTCGGGGAGGGGGGGTCCTGCTCTACCATGGGGGTCGTAGGTTCGAGTCACATAACTAAGAGGTGACATTTTGTCACCGGCTAGCTATTCGGAGCGCTGTGATGACAGAAAACTTATGATATGTAGAGTAAATCTCGAGTTCAAGTCAGAGTATATATTTTTTTTATAGAAACTTGGAATAATCGGGTTTTACTCGTTTACGTAGATATTCACATAAACCTTCTATTATCTTTTTTTAATAATAATAATGATAATAATAATAATAATTATTATTATTATTATTTATCTTGTTTTCTTATAACTAAACTTGCATTTTCGTATCTATGATTTATTCGACCATGGAATTAATTAAAAGCTAGTTTGACATTGTGTTTCAAAAGTGTTTTTGAAATAAAATTGAATTTTTATTTATTTTTTACTTTAGATTAAATTGTTTTTGATGTTTTTAGACCATTTTAATGTGTTGATGTTAAAAATATTTTTTAAAAAATAAAAATTATTTATCCGATACTTTTCTTTCCTAAATAGGTCCCATCTAGTACAAGGAATATTCTCGTACTTTTTAGCAATAAACAATATTTCAAATTATTTAAGTGTTTTTTACTTGAAAAAACATTAAAATTTTTTTATGTATTTTTAATAGGTTTAATGTGTTAATCTAAGAAATAAAAACAAATTATGAAAAAAATATTTTAATATATTTTAAATCGAAAAGCACAATGCCACCGTAATTTAAAATTTAATCCAAGTATGAATGACTCTAACTTCAAATCACATTATTATTTTAGCTTCTTTTTTTTGGCTTGCTAGTAAAAAAAACATTTTTACAAAAATGATGTTCTTAGGAAATGAATTATCTTTCATATAACAATATAATAGCATATATTCAAAATTAAATAATCAATTTGTATGTTATTTTTAAATTAAATAATATATATATATATATATATATATATATATATATGACATAATTAGGATCAATCAATATTGCGAAATTGGGACAAGTATACAATATGAATTGCACCTAAACTAATGAATAATTTAGAATATACTTTTGAGTGTCATTTGAACATCTTTCCCTTTTGAGGATGGGAACAAAATTATCCCCGTAAGTAATAAGCATTTTTCAAATTATATCAAATATGAAAAAGAAATAAGGAAAAGGAAAATACATTTTTCTGCAAGCAAATAAATTCGAGTATGAAACTCTTGAAATGAATTTTTACATTTTCAAAATAGAAGGTACAAAAGGGGCATATTGTTATAAACAATATTTTTTATTTTATATTACTAAAATATCCTAATAAAAAAAATTTAATTTCAAATTCTCCAACTAAAACATGTAAGGATAAAATTGTTTGTTATTATATTTTTAAAATTCAATTTGGTAAAGTACAAGTCATTAGTTGATGCTCAAGTTATAGATGTAGTTGACCTAAGTTATTATAAGAATAAAAATAATTATTGTCATTGTTTCAAAACTTGATCTAGCAATCGACCTAAGATAAATCTTGAATCATAAATGAGATTGATCGTTGATTTAGATTAATATAAAAATATAAGTGATTATGATCAGAATTTGAAGATCCAAATAGAAAATCAACTTGATATAAGGTCCTAGACACGTATTATAAAAATTAATTTAAAATAAAAATAGTTATCATAATTTTAAAAATTGATTAAGATTCAATCTATGATAAGACCTGAATCTCAAAACTTTGTTCTTGCCTCTCAAAACTTTGTTCAAAATAACTTGGCCCCTCGCCATCGAATGTTTTTGATATTCAATGTGTACACATGCAGTTTTTATCCAAGTTTACTTATCGGACCCACGTACAATAAAATATTTACAGCCTTGCCATTGCTGGAAAGCACATTGGCTGTAGCCTGTAGTTATTTCTCCGTGGCATATGACACAGCCGACCGAGTCTTGCAAGGAGCAATGACTTGAGAACCTCGAGTGTCTGTTTTTATGAGGATATTTTTCATAGTATTTTTTATTAAATATATAATTAAAATATTAAATGTAAAGATATTTTCTCTAATTAATTATAGCCAAGTTAGAATATTTTTTTATCACTTATTTTCTCTTAATTATATCACTCGTCAGAACGTTTTTTTTTTTTATGATCGGGATGTTCAGGCCAACTTACACGCACCTCGACTATTTCTCGGGCTCAATTGAACACCCTGCAAGCTCAAATAAGCATGTAAGACATCACGGGAGTGACAGGAATATCGCGCAAGGATGGATCCAAGAACAAGAGAGGAGGACCCCTTCAGCTCCCACTCCCACCGGGAATTCAAACCTAGGTTCGGTATGAAGGAGGGTTCCTCTTCAACCACTGGCCACATCAATTTGATGGTAAACAAAGTCGGCCATGGAATGTTGGTCACCAACCATGCATGATTTGCTGCTGGATCGATCTCATATCGACAAGGGATGCAGCAAGTTTAATTATAAGTGGCTATTTTGTTGCAGACCAATTTGGATTAGGGCTCAGGTGTATACCGCAAATGAGTTGATCACTGACTCAGTCACCTTTGTGGGTGTCCGGGTAGAAAGGGGCATGGTGGGTCAACGTGGAAGCAATAATTTAGATTATGCACAACATTTTGTCTTGTGAATTGAGAGATTTGAGCCTCAAATTTGATTTATCTACGTGTTTGGTAATCAATTATTTGGTGGTAAGTAGCTCTTATTGATAACTAGGATGACGATGATTTTAAATAATTGTAGTTGTCATATCGCGAGTTTGAGATGAAATGTTATGGATATAGAGTTATTTTAGTTTATTACGAAGCGATATGCTCGCGCTGATGCTGCTGGTTTTTTATCTATATAATTAATTGATTAATTTTATGTGTGTTGTAATATTTTTTAAAAAATATTTAATCAATAAAATTATAAATGATAAAATCTATTAGAAATAGATATTTTTCCCATCAAAAAGTGATTGAATGTTGCTATTGTCAAAACTCTTTTGATAAAATTTGTTAAAATTATTTTTCTATGTAGAAAACTGATTGTAAAATTTATTACTTATATTATTATATTAAAAATATTTTACAATAATAATAAATAGGTAATATATATATATATATATATGAAGGTGTTGATATTAAATAAATATCAAAATATATAATTAGTCTCAGTATATTGATAAGGAAAAAATATTAGAAATAATATATATATATATATATATATATATATATATGAAGGTGTTGATATTAGAAATAATCATTATCATTATTTTGAATGTGTTATCTATAGTAAAAAAAATTTAAGAGCTAACAATATTAACAGAAAAGCAACTATAAAACTAAATAAATGACCAAAAAAAATATTATTAGATTAAAAAAAATATTTGGACGGAAGAATAAAAAAAATCATATTTGAAATTATCATGAACATAAATTAAAATTAAAATATCACAAAAAATAACCTTACTAACAGTGGAAATAATAAAAATTGGTGAGACCATAATTAGAGAAAAAAATACATTTTTTTTACTTTTATATTATTATATTAAAAGTATTTGAGAAAAAAGATATTAATTTTTTTTTCACAAAAAATCCTAGGTCATTTATATATTAAAGCTCTAATATTAAATAAATACCAAAATGTATAATTAGTCTAATATATTGAAAAGAAAATAGAGCTCATGAATAATCATTATTATTATTTTGAATGTTTTATCTATAATAACTACAAAATTCAATACCTAACAATATTAACAAAAAACTAAATATTATTATATTTACAGAAATCACTTAATTTGAAGAATAAAAAAAAAGAGAAATAATAACAAACATTATTTTTTTTTAAAATTTGGACATTAAATAAAAAACCTTAATAACATTGGAAATAAATAAAAGCTAGAAAGAAAAACTAAGAACATATACATATAAACATGGACAAAAATAGGAATCATGTAAAAAATATGTATAAAAAATAAAGGAACTAAAATAAAATCCAAGATTAAAAGTATAAGGGATAAAATAAACAAACACATATGTAATAAATTTAATTGAAAGGATGAAATTCAAATAAATCCAAACATTGAAATTAAAAAATTCAAAACAAAACTGGAAATTAAAAGAATTAGGATTGAAATGAAAATGAAATACATAATTCATTTATATAAAAGGATAAAATTAAAAAAAATCAAACTTTGATACTATATATATTCATCCCTTTTTGGAATTGCGATCTCCTTTAGATATTCTATAAGATAATAATAGTTGTGGTGCGTATAAGCTGATCCAGACACCCTAATTATATATAAAAAAATGTATAAGTGGGGGAAAAAATGGGAAAATGAGTCTAGGGATTATTCATGACACGCTCAGTTGGTCAGGGAAAAAAATAATTAGGAAGAAAAAATTATGGTGCGCATAAGCTGACCCGGATACCTCGGTTGGAGAAAGAAACAAAAACAAATGTATAAGTGGCAAAACAAAATAGGGAAATGTATAAAAAAGTGGATCTGGAGATTAGTCGTAGCGCGCGTAACCTAGCCCGAACATCTTAGTTATTTAAAAAAAAAACTCCAGTTTTTAAAAAAAAAAACAAAAAAGGAAAAAAAAAACAAAATCAGTTTTGTTGTCTGAGCAGTTTGGACTTTTACGTACTGAATCGCCAATGCATAGATAGCAAATCAGCCACAACTACTCTTTTATCATTTCTACTATATATATATATATATATATATATATATATATATATATATATATATATATAAAAGCCTTGACTAAATAAAAAAAACCGAGCTCATGTAGGCACGAAGTAGCAGATCAAATGTCCAGTCCACAGTAACAAACAGTGAACGGGCTGATCTCCTTTAGCTCTTCAGCAAGCGAACTTGCTCGCGCGTTGTGCTGGGTTCTATTTATGTAGAAAACTGATTGATTTTATACGTGTTATAATTGATGATTTTAATATTTAATTAGTAAAATTATTATATCAAACTTGTTGATGGTTGAGTTTATTTTAACGACAACGAACTATTTAACCGACAGATAACAAAATTGCAACCGCTAAAATCTATCAAAGATTGATTATTTCTGATTGATTACTATTGTGTGTCGATTGCAAAATTGCAATTGATTGATTGTTTGGTGTGTCTCAATTGTTGTGATAATTATATAATCGGTTGATTAAAAAAATGCAATCGATAAAATCAATTAGAGATGAATTAATTTTTTGTATGGTCAATTGGGCATTCATTGGCGGTTGGGCGTGTCGTAATTGTTTGGTTTATTATTCTCTTTTTTCTTTTTATTTATTCCTCACAGCAAATAATTTTTTAAGATCTAATAATATTTTTTTTTATTTTTTCATTTATTTTATGTTTTAATTGCTTTTAAAAAAATATTAGTAGGTGTTGAAATTTCTAATTATTGTATATAAGACATTTAAAATAATGATAATAATTATTCATCAATTTTCTTCTTCTAAATATGTTAGACTAATTATATATTTTGCTATTTATTTTATATTAACACCTTAAAATTATTGATAATAATTAGTTTTAATTTTTTATCTAAAGAATTTGTTAGACTAATTAACGGTTATAGGGGGGAAATAATTAAATTTAAGAATTTAAAAGCTGGGATCTCGAGACTTAAACTTGTATGGTGTATTTTTTTTCCTTGCATGGTAATCTTTATTGCAGGTAACAAATGAAAGAGAATGACTCATCATAAAATGGGAGGTAAAATGCTAAAACGGGGCAAGTGAATGGCGCGCAAATAAAAGCTAGGATGGATGAAACAAATAAAAAAAATGAGGAGCCATTGCAAGTCTTCATGTCCAGAAACGTGGAAGCGTTTTAGAGCAAAAAAATAAAATAAAAAAGGAGCACATCCACTTGCGAATCACTGGAGAAAATATCCAGTGAATAGTGAATATAGGTGTATGTGTACAGGAATTAACCGATACGTTTTAGTTTCTTTAGTAATTTATTAAATATAAAATTTTGTTTTTGTTTTGTCCTATATGTAATTTATTTGTTTTTAAATTAAATAATTGTTATTGAAGTTATTTATTGTAAAACTCGCGTCATCTCTCATTGTTTATATCTCTCTTTAAATATTTGGATTGTGAAGTGGTCATGGAGAAATGTCCTGGCTGATGGGTTGAGAACAGTAATGAGTAGTAGACTAGTTCTAGCTAGGATTGGCCTTTCACATTTCTCTTCCTTGACCATTAAAGAAAAGAAAACATCATGTAGAAGATTGCATGGCCATTACTTCGCAAGCTTTTCCGAGTGTGGTGGGGTCAAGTCTTTAGATTCTTCACACCACTTTTCACACCACCACGTTCCTCGCGTATGTTTGTGTGGGTGTGGGTGTATCAAGAAGAGCTACTTGCACCTCCTTGCTTTCATCGCAATCAGAATTAAATATTTTTTAAATATAAAAAATAAATGCTGTTTTATGATGCTATGTTTTTTGAATAATATAATCAATATAGGTAGAATTTTAAAAGTATTATATATATATATATATTTTTTTTAATTTTTGGTTTGATTTTTTCTGTCGAGGACAATTCTTTTTTGTCGTATTTAATTTTTTAATTTTTAGTTTATAATATTTATCATTTCCTTTTTTATTAGGGTTTTATTTTTATTTAATTTAGTGTTGAAGTTTTAATTTATTCTGGTGATTACTTTAAAATTAATATTTTTTCTCTAACTTTTATCCTTTATTTTTATTTTTATTCACTCCTCGAATGAAATGATTTCTTATGCTAATAATATTTGTATTTGTATTGGTTTTGTCATTTACCTTGATTGTTTTTATTTGCTATTTTGTTAAAGCCCTTTGTTATATTCTTCAAGATAATCTTATGATTTTAATTGTTTACATAATAATAATAATAATAACAATAATAATCTTAGTGATTTTGTTTTCTATAATTATTTTCTTGCTTTCTATTCTCTTACGTTCTTGTTTGTTTTTCTTAGGAGGAATTTAATAAGATAACTAGAGGTAATATAATAGTTTTATTATGAACAGAAAATGAAAAAAACAGGAACACCCCGATCAATTAACTAGATTTTAAGAACAGAAAGACATAATAATAATAATAATAATAATAATAATAATAATAATAATACCAGTTCAATCCACAATGAACAGTCGAAATCTAACCCGGTTCAACTTTTTGTATAATTAGCTGGCATATTGGCTAGCATGAAACGATAATGATTGATCACATAGATTAATATAATGAAACACCAAAAGCCTTACGATTAGGCTCTTTGATTAATCAATTCCAAACTCATTTGAGATCTGCATACCTTTGGATTTCTCTGGCAAGCGATCCGTTTCTGCATGCGCTTTATCTTTTCGGTGAATTAATAAAAGGTAAGACCATGGCATGCGTTGAAGAACGCAAGAGGTTCGTGTTTATAGGTGAAATATAGGTGAGGGTTTCACATGGATATCCTCAACTGTTCTTCCAAGTAATCAATCTGTTCAAAATATGATCTGCGGCACAACAATGTTGAATGAGGGAGTTTTCATGGGATGTTCAATCATGACCTATATATATATATTTTTTTATTATCGTGAGTGTTCTGGTTAGCTTGCATCTGTACCTTGAGTAATCTCATGATTCTAAAATTAATAACCATGTAAGTATCCAATAGTCACTATATTAGAAATTATAGAATTTAAACCTGAAATTACAGGAAAAAATATATTTTTGATCCCAAATTTAATAACTATTATATTAGAAAGAAATTAAATCTGAAATCATGGAAAACAAATTTATTGTAACTATGTTTTTACCACTAGGAAATATCACGAGTGGCGAAACTATGTCACTGCCTGCTACAACTATAATGGAGAAAAGGACGTATCGCCGATTTGGACAGCACGTCCCATAGTTTCCGGTGAAGGCCGCCATGAGTGGATGCTGATGAATTATGGGCTAGTAATGATGGTGACTGAACTGGTTGTTGAACGCTCTGAGAAAATGCAGCGACGGCATCGATGGATCCTCTCTCGCCCACCATGGATATTGCATCAATCTCCCCGGCCCTTCCAGTCTTTTTTATTTTTATTTTTTATTATTGGGTCATAAAAAGCTACATTAATGTTGATGTGAGGAACTGTAGCTGGTGGTCAAAGGCAGGCTTTTCTATGAAATGAAACGCGTTAGGTGGATAAAGAAATTGCTAGGATAATGACCTCCATAGATCAATCTTAGCAAACGCATCTTGTGCTTGGATGAATGGTGTTATCTTCATCGATAACTCGCAAAAACACCATCGATGAAGAACCTGAACGAATGATAGGTAAATAATCGTTTCTGGTTAATAATTTTGGAATTGCTCGAAGAAATTTTATGCGGGAGTGATGTTTAATTATTAGATTAACGCAGTATATGATCATTAGGGTAGTGGTAGGCTTTTCTCAAACAATAAATTGTTGCCAACAGAATCACATTGCATGGGCCTGATTTACAAAGTTATTTCTGCCTAGGGCAAATGGGAAAAACTAAAATTTACATTGAAAATTCAGCATGGGAATTTGTCGGCAAGAATTTTGACACTTATGGAAGAAAAAAATAATAAATGGAAAGGATTGAAACTCTTTTAAATGATTATTATGTGGCCCGTCTCATAAGCGTATATATACATATATAAAAACAAAAATGAAAAAAACAAAATAAAATAGCAAGTATGAGATTGGCTGGGCGTGGACGACAAAAACCTAAAAAAAATGTAGTCGAAATGTTTCTTGTACTTGTTGCAAAAGGAAAGCAAAAGATATTTGTTGTCGAAACTATTTATGACACTCCCTCCACCTCCACCTCCACCTCCACCTCCGTCGACGATGTCTTGATGGGGATAGACTATAGACTATATGACTTGTGTTTTGAAAAAATATGAAAGGACAAACTAAATATTATGCAAAAATGTTGCTTAAAATAGTAACCACGACGACTTTTAGTATATCAATCTCATTATCTTGTATGGAATTAAATTAGGTACGAGTCTTCATCGCATGGACTACTTGATATATTTGGTCGGCGATTGGCGAAGCTTGACAGAGGATAAAAAGCTAATTAAGTTATAAAAAGAAGATTAAACTAAATTCCAAAAGCTAATTAAGAGCCTATGAGACATCGGTTGGTGAAATATTTATCCAAAATGAATGATTTTTCAAACCCTTCTCTCTATCAATGATCATTTGTTATTAAAGGTTAACACAGGCCACTTATATAATTTGCCCTAATAGCAAAGTATTCAAGAGATAAGGTGTGATGACAATTTTTTTTTTTGTACAATAAACAAGTTCAAATTAAAATATTTATTTTTAAAAATTTAAAATAATTAAAATTTTAATCATTCATTCCAACCAATAAAATATATTTTTTAATAAATAAAATTTCCTTATATCAGTGAAGATGAAAAGGACAGCTAGCATTAGTCATTGAATCTGTAAAATTCAGGTAATCCTTATATCTTTTCAATTGAGATATCAAGCGATTGAGACCACCAGAACTGGTGTTGATTGGACACCATTCAACGTCTATAGGACTTGTATATTTGGACCAAGCCCCAAGACGACAAAAACAATTATTAAAAGAAAAGAAAAATGTGCTTAAAATAAGAATATTGCGGCCGCTAAAATAAATATTAAAGCTAACGGCATTAATGGGTATTTGTTACTATATTTTAAAAATATTTTTTTTTAAAATTAAATTTTTTTATTTTAAATTAATTTTTTTAAATTAACTTTATATATTAATATGAAAAATAATTTTTATTTAAAAAAAACATTTTGATACAATTATCAATCATCTCCTCCATATGCGTGGCTGTCGGCTTTCATTACTCTCTCTCCTCTCCGTAAGCCATCGAGCATACAACAATGAATATGGTTGCTCTGTTCGCTTGTCTTTTATATTTCACATAGTTATTCTGGATTCCATTATCAGACCCTTTACTTGTTGGGAGCTATGAATAAATAAAGAAGAAATGCAGAAGAACTGGAAAAATCACTTATTGATGCAACGAAGACTTTATTTTATATATAGCCACTGATACATTGTAACTGAATAACATAAGCAAAATGAAAAACAGATTCTAAACAGCTTACTAACAAACTGCTAACAAATGCTTAACAGAATATGAAACTTGGACTCTCCTCTTCATTCCATCCCTTAAACTAAATGCTATAAAGCAGTTTAGTTTACATCACAGTAACAACTTCACACATACCCAGTAATTTCCGAAGTTTTTGAAAAACTTCAAGCTTCAATGGCTTGGTCATTATGTCTGCGATTTGATCTTGACTTCCACAATGAATTAATTCAACTATGCCCTCCTTAGTAAGATTTCTTAAGAAATGAAATCTTACATCGATATGCTTGCTCCGACCATGCATTACTGGATTTTTGGACAATTTAATAGTTGAACTATTATCACACATAATAGTCGTGCATCCTTCATTTGAATGCCCCAATTCCTTTAAAACTCTTTTTATCCAGATTCCTTGACACACACATACTGCTGCTGCTACAAACTCAACTTCTGTGGTTGATAAAGTCACAATAAACTGTTTCTTTGAATACCATAAGACAGCACTTGAGCCCATCATAAAAACATAACCAGATGTGCTTTTCCTGTCGTCCATATCGGCATCATAATCACTATATGTGAATGCTATAAACTCTCCATCTTCCCCCCTTTTATAATGAATTCCATAGTTCACAGTTCCTTTTAAGTATTGAAGTGCTCTCTTTGCTGCCTGCAGATGAATCTCCATGGGTCTCGTCATGTATCTGCTTATGAGACAAATAATAAACATCATGTCAGGTCTTGTAGCAGTCAGATACATCGAGCTACCCACCAACTGTTTATAATATGTTTCATCAACAGTTTTCCCATTTCCATCTCTGCTTATCTTAAATCCTGGGACTATTGGACTTCCTACTGAATTACTTTCCATCATTCCAAATCTTTTCAACACTTCCAGTGCATATCGTCTTTGGCATATATAAATGCCATCAAACTGTTGTGAGACCTCAATCCCAAGAAAGAACCTCATCTTTCCCAAGTCAGACATGTCGAACTCCCTTAGCATGGAATTCTTAAATTCGGACAGCATCACTTCATCATTTCCAGTAAAAATCAAATCATCGACATAGATGCTTACGATGATGATTCTCCCTTCTTGGTTTCTCCTTGAGAATAAGGTCTGTTCACTTTCGCACCTTTGAAAACCTTCACCAATAAAGTGTGCTTCAATTCGACTAAACCAAGCTCGCGGAGCTTGTTTTAATCCATATAGTGCTTTGTGTAATTTGTACACTAGATGCTCACTACCCTATTTCTCATATCCTCTTGGCTGCTCCATGTACACATTTTCATTTAGTTCACCATGGAGAAAGGCCGATTTAACATCCAGTTGAGAAATCATCCAATTGTTGTGTGCAACCAACGCAATAATCATCCACACTATATCCATTCTTGCGATTGGCACAAAAACTTCGGTATAATCTACTCCATATTTCGGAGAATACCCTTTAGCCACTAGACGAGCCTTGTATTTATCAATTTTTCCATTCTCATTGTATTTTGTTTTATAGACCCATTTTACCCCTATTTTCTTTGCTCCAGCTGGCAGCTTAGTAAGTGTCCACGTTTTATTTTTCTTAATGGATTCAATCTCACTATCCATAGCCTCTCTCCACTGACTATTCTTTACTGCTTCCTCATGAAACCAGGGGTCTGATACTACCAAAGCCATATCATCTTCATCCTCATACAATATTTCACCACTAACATAATCTTCCATCCACGCAGGAGGCTGTCTTTCACGTGAATGCCTTGCAATTCTATCTTCATGTGTTGCACTGCTACTGCCCCTTTCTCTCACCCTATTTTCATGTTCAGTTTCGTGTTCTGCAGTTTCATCTGTAGCTTCATCTGCAGAAACATGATCTACAACTTCATGATCTGCAACTTCATCTGCAGAAACATGTTCTGCAACTCTTCTAACTTCCCCCTCATCACAGAATTCCCCATCCTCATCAGTACCCTCTCTACTGCTCACTTCTTCTTCCACTTGTTCACCCCATGCCAAATCGAGCCATCGGATACTCGTTCGCAATTTCACCCCATTGCCACTACTCTTCTTCTTCGAAAATCACATCTCTACTGACAATGATTTTCTTAGAAATAGGATCAAAAAGTCTGTAACCTTTCGATTCATCACTAACCCCCAATAATACACACATAGTGCTTCTGCTGTCAAGCTTCGATCTTCTTGCTTCTGGAACATGAACATGTGCCTTACAACCAAAAACCCTAAAGTGATCCACCAAAGGCTTTGTATCACTCCAGGCTTCCTCTGGGGTATAATCCTTCACTGCCAAAGTAGGACATCTATTGAGAACATACACATCCTCTGCCCAGAAGGTTTTTGGAATATTTTTATCAGCTAACATGGATCGAACCATGTTCATTACGGTTCTATTTTTCCTTTCGGCAACACCGTTTTATTGTGGTGTATAGGCAGTTGTCATCTGTCTTTTGATCCCATTATTTTTGCAGAAATTATTGAATTCATTAGAGATGAATCCCCCCCCTCTGTCAGTGCGAAGGCACTTAACAAACAACCCACTTTGTTTTTCAGTCATGGTTTTAAAGGTTTTAAACCAACCAAAAGCTTCTGACTTCTCTGCTAAAAAATACACCCAAGATTTCCTGCTCTAATTATCTATGAGCAGCAGAAAATACCTCTTGTTGCCGTTGGATGTGGGGGTGATCAGTCCACAGATGTCAGCGTGGATAAGTTCCAGTTTCTGAGTGGCTCTCTAGGTGCTGTGTTTGGGAATGGGATCTCGATGTTGTTTTCCCTTGATGCACTCAGTACATGTTGCATTAGAGTTTGACAGTTGAGGTAGCCCACGCACCATGTTCCTGCATTGTAAGGTTCTTAAACCTTTGTAGCTCAAATGCCCATACCTTCGATGCCAAAGTTGACACAAATCTTGAGTTCCAGTCTGAAAACATTTTTCAGCTTGTTCTTGTGTGGAGAAGTGAGGGTCAGGGAATAAGATGAACATTCGATTAATGCTCATGGTGGTTTGAATTATCAGACCCCTTTTTGGATGAAACACCTTGCATTTTCCATCCTTGAACAACACATCCATTCCTCTTTCTTGTAACTGCCCTACACTTAGCAAGTTATTTTTCAAAGCTGAAACATAATAGACTTATGCAATGGTGTGATTTATCCCATTCAACAGAAACTTCACATTTCCTTTTCCCATCACATCTATTCTTGTATTGTTTCCCAACTTCATAGAGTGTCGAAATTCTTCACTGAAATCACTGAACATGGCTTGATAACCACACATGTGGTTAGAACACCCGGAATCAAGAAACCATGCATCTTCTCTTCTAGCTTGATGTTTCTCCACATAAGTCATCAAGAGCATTTCTTCCTCATCATTAAGCTCTATATAGAATGATTCTTGGTTTCCAGATGGACACTCCCATTGAAAATGTCCAAGATGTTGGCATTGATAACACTGGACTGTTGCCTTGTTAAATTCTGTTCGTCCTCTCCCTCTGCCTCTGCCTCTAAAAGGTATGTGACCACGCCTTCTGCCTCCTTCATATACAACTTTCAGCACTTGTTCCTCACCCTTATGCCTTCAAAATTTCTGCTCATGGACAACTAATGAGCTTTGTAGTTCATCAATTGAAAGAGCATCAATGTCCTTTGATTCTTCAATGGAACAGACAATATAGTTGAACTTTTCTATTAAAGATCGTAAAATCTTCTCTACCACTTTAACATCTTGCATATCTTCTCCATACACCCTCATTTTATTGGTCACTGTCAGTACCTTAGAGAAGTACTCTGTTTCTCCTTCACCAGATCTCATTTCAAGTATTTCAAATTCTCTGCGGAGAGCTTGAAGATGAGATCGTTTAATCCTTGCATTCCCTTCATATTTCTTCTTCATTGCATCCCATATATTCTTGGCAGTGTTCTTCTTGAGAATGGTGTCAAGGACTGTTCGATCAATTGCCTGAAAGTGGTAATTTTTTACCTTCAAATCTTTCAGCTTCATCTCATCATTCTTCCTTTGTTGACCTTCAGTTTGTGTTGATCCACTCGCCTGCTCAGAATATCCAATCTCCACCAATTCCCACATTTCCTTGGATCAGAGGAAATTCTCCATTAGCATACTCCAATGATCATAATGACCATTGAATCGCGGAATAGCTGGCTGAACAAAGCTACCTTCTGTCATCATGCTGCTGCACAAGTTTCAGGGATTTGTTACTTTGATCTTCAGATAACGGAGGCTTTGATACCAAAATATTGGGAGCTATGAATGAATAAAGAAGAGATGCAGAAGAACTGGAAAAATGTCTTATTGATGCAATGAAGACTTGGCTTTATATATAGCCACTGATACATTGTAACTGAATAACAGAAGCAAAATGAAAAACATATTCTAAACAGCTTACTAACAAACTGCTAACAAATGCTTAACAGAATATAAAACTTGGACTCTCCCCTTCATTACTTTCATCACCTCTCCCTCCCGTAGCTATCACGATTTATAGCAGACAACAAAGAGAAAACAATATCATTCAATTTGCTACTATTTCTTGCTTAGCACTACTGTACTTCAAACAACATTATCTATAAAGACATAACATGGATAGATAGGAGAGACCACAGAGATATGATAGGTATGGACACCAGAGGGAGAGCCCATCTTTCTCCTCCACTCTTCTTGATGCCGTCTACCATTCCATAGATGAATCTGGCAATGGTAAAGGAGAGGAGGAGGAGCTGATTTTCTACAGAGAAACCATGAGAAAGAAACATGAGATCCGTCATGGGTTTAAAGATGAAGAAATGACAAGTTTGAAAAGAGCATGCATGATAGAGAAGTGGATGGACAAGAAAGTTAGCCATGAGAAGGTTTCTGTTAGGACAAAATCCATGGCTGATTTCGACAAGAAATCTCGAAAAGATTTAGATTCTGTGCTGTTAAATTCAAGGTCGAGCTCTTCAAAATCTAGCTCTGGTGGTGGTTTTTCATCTTTAGAATCCGAATCAATTTATGGTGTCAACTCATCAACAACTAGTCACACCAAGCAGAGGCCTAAGCCTATCAGAACCAACATTTGTGCTAGACCAGAGAAATGCCAAAGACGTGAAGATCTTCATCCAATCAAAACGTTTCAACATGATGAGAGGAACTACTCACCAAACCAGAAGGCAAAACCTGAAGGTAGTTTTGTCAAGACATAAACAAAGGCCTTAAAGATTTATGGTGATCTCAAGAAGGTGAAGCAGCCTATATCACCTGGCGGCAGGCTTGCGAGCTTTCTCAACTCTCTTTTCACTACAGGCAATGCTAAGAAGGCCAAGATCACGACGGCGGGTGGAAGTTACGAAGAGAGGAAGTTAAAGTTAGAGCAAGCATCCACATGCTCTTCAGCCTCTTCATTTTCAAGGTCTTGCTTGAGCAAAACCCCTTCCTCAAGAGGTGGGAAATTGAGTAGCAACAATGGAGCCAAAAGGTCAGTGAGGTTCTATCTGTTGAGATTGTGAGAAGTTGCAGAGAATTGAAGAAATTAAGAAGAAGATGGTGTTCAGAGAAGGGAAGGGAGAGAAGACAGAGAGAATGAAATTTTGAATTTGAATACTGTTCAATATTATTTCCACACATATACCGTGTGTTCAACAACTCTATACATATACATGTCATATACCATACACTACCATCATGTATATTCTAGAATACACTTTCATTACTCTAGAATACACTCATTTATACTTTAGTATCCCCCTCAATCTCTTGCTTTGATGAACCAAACATGAGATTGCAGTAATGAATATAAAATACATGAGTACTTAATCTTTTTAAAAGAAATCAGTATGTAAAAGAGAGAGAGAGAGAGAGAAGAGAAGAGAAAATCAGAAGGAAAGAAAGATGAGTTTGAATTTGATTGAGAAGATTTTGAGAAATTGAGTGATTAAGAAGATTTTGAGAATTAAGAGATTAAGAAGAAAAAGAACAAGAAGAATGCTCAGATGGCAGAGAAGATAGAAGATAGAGGGAAGAAATTTCATTTGTCTATTTCTTGATTTGTATTTTATTTGTTTGTGTAAGAAATTGAGATGAGAGAGACGAGAGGGAAGAGAGAGGATAAAATTTGTTTGAATTTCATTTGTTTGTGTAAGAAATTGAGAAGAAAGGGAAGAAAGGGGGGAGAATTTGTATTTCATATTCTACTTGTTGATGAATTTTTTTAATCTATATAAGAATTCATTTTCTTCTTCTGGATGATTTATTATTATTATTATTATTATTTTTTCAACTAATCAAAAACACACATTTGTTACACACAAAATGACACCACAATACAAAACACAAAATCTAGGGTTTCAACTTGTACTCCTCTCTCAGCAGCTGCCGTAGCCAATCCAGCAGCCACACATTTGTAATCCCAGCAACAATCTTCTCTTGTTTTTCTTCAAGGACTTGATAAAGAGGCGTCTCAGGTTCCTTTCTCTGCTGATTGCTAGAGTGAAGGAGCAACGAGCGTGTTGATTGATGGTTGGGGAGAAAGGTATTTAGAGTTGAGTAGAGGGAACTTGAAGCAGAAGCACTAGAAAGATAAAGCAGATTTGTTATGCACAAAACAAAACACAAATTCACACGTCTTTGGCACCTGCGAGAGTCATGAAGAACGATGATGAAGCAGATCGACGATGAAGGTGTCGACGAGAAGAAAAAGAAGTACTGAAGGATTTTAGCAAGTTGCAGAGTGATAATCTGAATAGGCTTAGTGTTTGATTTGTGGCTGACACTGCTGCTCTCTTTGCGATGAGACTGCCAACCATCGATTCTAAAATCAACCAACTGATCGACATCGGAAATTGTAGAGAGAGAGAGAGTAGATAGCAGGAGAAGAGAATGGAAGAGCCATAGTTCTTGTTAGCACTAGAGTAAGAGTATCCAGCGGTTGTTCCTGACTGCCTTCCAAACAAAGGCTTTTGAATCGCCAGGTGGTGCCTCAATAGAACCATGTAGTCTCTTCGAATTATCTTTACTTGACGTGAACTAGATCTGGAACAGAGAAACAAATCCAGTTTTTTTTTTGTTTTAGTGACTGCTAAGTTCAATTTTATGCTTGTATAACCATAAAACAGACGGTCTGATTTCATCACTGCCTTGCTTAGCATATAATTAAGGTTCACAATCTGGTCATGTGACTTATCGCCGATGATAAGGAAGAGAGAACGATGGCATAATTTGACGCCATTTTCTATGAGTACTCCGATTCTCTCGTCCACCTTTTTCTGCCATTTTCACCTTCTTTTGCCTATTTATCGACCGTTTTTAGCTTGCCTTGTTTCCTTTTAGTATTTCGACGGACAATTATTATCGTCGCTGGTTCTGCTGCTTCTCTGTGATGATTCTTAGAGTCTTTTTGTGTCAGATATTTTCTCTCTATAAAGAAAGAATTCAATGAAGAGCACGTTGAACAATCATACAGTAACGATCTCGACGACTCACCGTCGATTTCGAGCGCTGGTGAAACCTCCACCGCGGGAACTGGTAGGATTTTGGTAGAGTAGAGCGAGCCAAGTGAGGCTAGAATAAAAGAGCATCGATCCTCAAGCTCAAAGAACATACTGTCTCTACTGATGAAGAAGACAAAGATGCGTTGCGTCGATCTGGATATTTTTTTTGAATAATGCATTAAGATCAGATTGCAAAAGCAAATGATTGGATCAATTAATTCATCTGTGCAAGCATAAGAGCTCTGATACCATGTTGAAATTGTGAGAAGTTGCAGAGAATTGAAGAAATTAAGAAGAAGAATGGTGTTTAGAGAAGGGAAGAGAGAGAGAATGAAATTTTGAATTTGAATACAGTTCAATATTATTTCCACACATATACTGTGTGGTCAAGAACTCTATATATACACATGTCATATACCATACACTACCATCATGTATATTCTAGAATAAACTTTCATTACTCCAAAATACACTCATTTATACTCTAACACTATCTTGTCAGTGTGATTGTTGATGAAGATTGCAGGCCTTGTGGGCATAAAAATATATATGGAAGTGATCGTCAAGAGATGAGAAGTACTTTAATGGCAGGTGCAGTTACAACTACTGCAAGAAAGAACAATCCTGCAAGTGATGAGGAGCTTAAGCTGCATGTCATTAACGAAAACCGTTGAATCGAGGAAGTTGCAAGGATTTGTTAAAGAACTATCAAAAGAAGAAGGGAGATCAATTTGATCATATGAGCACTGATCTTTGCAATGACAATACTCATCAAGCATGTAGTGAGGAAGAGGAAGAAAAATCTGATGA